>JBAJNP010009394.1:0-18257 GCA_036877545.1 Yasuhikotakia modesta
CTGAAAGCAACACAGTTTGTATGTGTGTGTGGTGTGTTGTCTCTTTGTTTGTCAAACTCACAAATCAGCTAAACATTATTTCTTTTGTTGTGTGACTCTGAAGATTAAATAACGGTGCAGGAAATGCTTCAATATGGTGTTTTCTTCTCATCAGCAAAATGATCCAGATGTTCAGCAATCTGACGGAAACAAACGTCATGAAAATCATTTGCAAAGGAAAAAAGGAATTAAACCAGTTCCAAATAAAAGCCATTTCTTGGTTTCCATTCCTTACAGAGAGACTTCAGATGTGGGGTCTGTAATAAAAAGACTGTGTATGTCATTTATGGACCTCTGGGTTCCTATGATAAAGAGGCTGTTTAATTCAATTGAACTTCAAATTTATCTTTAATCAGTGTTTAAAATGTTGGCTGGGAAATATTGGTCTAATTGGTTTAATGATCCATCAAGACTCTCATGAATCACTCTTTCTGTTTTTTTCCTCTCTGTTTTCCTCTCTGTTCTTCCAGGCCTGGGAAAAACAAAAAGGAAAACCAGCAACCGCGATCCCTCCCCTACACCCAGTACAGAGGCAGAGTATCCATCCAATGGGAGCGCAGGGGGCAGCGTAGGGGGCGGGGCTGAGCGGATCTACGACCTGAACATTCCCGCCCTGGTGAAGTTCTCGTACGCGGCGGAGCGAGAAGATGAACTCAACCTGGTTAAAGGGGAAAGAGTGGTTGTCATGGAGAAATGCAGCGACGGCTGGTGGCGGGGCAGCCATGCTGGGCGTGTCGGTTGGTTTCCTTCCAACTATGTTCAAGAGGAGGTGGGATTCGTAGACCATGACGGGGTTTTCGGGGACACTTTGGGGGGCTTCCGGTCCTTACGGGTGGGGCAAGGCGTGGCAATGGTCAATGGCCGGGCGGGGGGCTCAGGAAGCTCCGTCCTACATGTGGTTCAGACTCTGTACCCCTTTAGCTCAGTTACAGAGGAGGAGCTTAACTTTGAGAAGGGTGAGACTATGGAGGTTCTGGAGAAGCCCGAGAACGACCCGGAATGGTGGAGGTGTAAAAACAGTCGTGGGATGGTCGGTCTGGTGCCCAAGAACTATGTGGTGGTGCTCACTGATGGGCCATCAGGGAGGGGCTTGGGAACGAGTCACGGCTCCCCTCAGGCCAATCACACAGGACCTTCACGTACGGGCAAGTTTGCAGGAAAGGATTGGTACTATGGCAATGTGACGCGGCACCAAGCGGAGTGCGCGCTGAATGAAAGAGGAGCGGAGGGGGACTTCCTGATAAGAGACAGCGAGTCATCGGTAAGATCAACTGACTTCAGAGAAACATTTAGACGCTGAAGGACACAGAGCAACGGTCTAGCATTTGTGACACCATTAGTACACAGAATGCAATTTTTTTATGATACAGTATTTAGGAAAAAAAACATAAATCAAGTATAAATTAAAAATAGTATTCGTAGCAAACAAAATAACTTCATTAAATAAATACTGTAAGTTAAGAAGACAAAAACTAGTTGTCATATTGGATACACGCTTACATTAGACCTTTTTTAGTCTGCCAAGTTCTGCCATCTAGTGTTCAGTGTGAAACAGCAGCTGCCCCAGTAATATTATTCATATCTCTTCATTCTGTTTTTTCCAGCCCAGCGATTTCTCCATTTCTCTGAAGGCAGCGGGGAAGAACAAGCACTTTAAGGTGCAGCTGCAGGAGGGCATGTACTGCATCGGTCAGCGGCGTTTCAGCAGCATGGGTGAACTGGTTGATCACTACAAGAAAGCTCCCATCTTTACCAGTGAGCAGGGAGACAAACTCTACCTGGTCAAGCCTCTCATCTGAACTCAGTGCTTTCTCAACAGGCGTTACCTCTCCCCTCTATATACTCATCCCTTCTTCTCTACCCCATTATCTCTGTTCCCATACACTCTCTGTCTCTCCTGACTGAAGATAGGAGCTCCTTTTCAGAACAACTTCAAGAACTTTTTGACGCTATTCTTCATACATTGCCTACGCTCTCAAAGTAACAGCTTCTCATTCTTCAAAACCGAGATGTTTCCTCTAGGTTTTAGTTTTTTTACATGCTCAGTTTTTTAAAACAAGTGGTTTACAGCCAATTTTGGACATTTTGGTGAAGGAATCGACATGATGCCATCTTCCCTCAGCAACATCTGTAGAACTTTCTCCTGATGTTCAGCCAATAGTTCTCCTCCCATTCCTGTTACTGATAACACAGTGTTATTCCCTCACCTCAACCCACTTTGGATTGGTTTACATTGTTACCTTATTCCGCCCACTAAAACAGCCAAGATAGTAGGTGAGTGTAATGACTGCTTTTAGAAGATAATGTAGAAGAAGACTGTCATGTACAAATTAGTAGAGGAGAACAGACGTACATCTCCATGCTTCTCTGCGTGTTCACACTGCAGCCGCCTGTCACACACAGTGGACTGAATCTGTATTAAACTTATAGCTAGGATAACTCACATCTAACCCTGATTTAAAGCTGCGCTGTGCTACCCTACAAGCCTTTTTTGCATCTTAACTACATGCAACATGGAGGCGGGTTTCAATAAACTCACACTACAAACGTATACAGCATTCCAGGTTATTTTCTTGCATTCAGGGTTTATTCCAAATCAGGTGATTTAAAGGGTACAAATGACTGACAGAGATAAAGAGATAAAGAACAGTAACTGTTGCCCGGGGAAGAGTTTGAATGTGTGTCCGTTCAACCAAATGTGCCACAGCTTTCAGTTCTGGACTCTTGGTGTCTTATGCCTCTCCAACACACATCTTCTCGGCCTGCAGTCCAGATTGTTGATTGTGAACACTAATACAAGAGTAACAAAACACAAAAACATGATCTTTATTTGTGTCATATTACTCTGTCGGTTTGCCAATAAGAGTGTTGGTCAAGGGGTTTTCAGCATTTTTTTTAAATCTATTGTCTAAATGTTATTGAGCAATGTTATTTAATTCCTCTTTCCACTGTATGTACATATATATATTAAAAGAAGATATGGTGCATATATGAATCGTTTAGATCCAGCATTATAGTACTGTATTGAGGACAGTGTGGTGAGAATTAAAATACTTTTGTTCAATAAAAGTTTTGCAGAATAACTTAAAAGGACCTGCAGTGACTCTTTGCTTTATTTTCCCGCAATACTCATTTTAAGATATAAAGTCATGTCAGATTTCACCAGTGGATGTCGCTATTAGACACAACACTTGTAAAGTCCCAAAAATTTCAAACTCCCCCCTTCTTGTACTGCACAGACCTCTGTGTTGTAAATAACCTTCACATAATCTGCTTATTTTTGTGTATCATCAAGGAAAAAAAATACACTGTCATAGCTATGGACAATATTTACCCTTTATCAGCCCCTCACAGCCAGATGTACACAGTCAATGAATTTGTCATATGCAATCACAAAGAAGTTTCTGATTGGCTAAAATAATGCTTGCAATGTAAAATAATGGGCCGCATTTGAGTTACAAGCAGGACAGGATCATGGTCCTGTGAGACCCTTTGGTTTGTGTATTAGAGGACTTGTTATAAAGAAATAGGACAGAGTTTTTTAGAAGATAGAAAATCGTTATTAAAACCCATTATTGTCAAACCTGACAGTATAAATATAGTGGTGCTGCTACTGGCTGATTTCATGCGCCAGTTTCAGACTGTGTGGCCTAAGGCTTTAAGGCCCCTAACAGTCTTAATGAGTGTTTCTGCTCTATCCCAGCATTCAGCCACAATGATGTTTATTTACTGAAGTCAGTGCAGGAAAAATGACACAGAAATGCAGATTCTGCAGATATGATGATCTTTCCTCAGAGTTTTCTGCACCCATGTTTTAAGTAATTATGAGGTTTAAGGAATAACAAGAACCCAGACATTGATGTATCAGACTGTTAAAAAAGCAAGATGTCTGCTGCAGTTTTTCTGTAAGTATTTCAGCAAATATTTCTGTTTAGTATGTCGTTTTAGAAATTATGACCTGATGCACTTATAGATGTGTAACTGACTGTCTGTTTCCTTTGGACAACCTCAAACACTTCCACTAATGATATTTTGTATCCCCCCATCCCTAACCCTAAATCTATCCTCCACAGAATCAAGTGTGACATAAGATTTAAAGAAAAACCTGACTGGCCGATTTATGGATTTACTTGTTTATTGAGGGAAAAACATGTGAAATTAAATGGTATTACATGTTGGTTGTTATGATATTTAACTGTTAGTGAGGACATTTGGCCCTCAGACACTAACTAAACCTGTACACACACACACACACACACACAGTATGACTGCTGTAAGGATGTGAAAGTTTCTTGACCTCTATGTCTGTCTATGTGGATGTTATATGGTTTTCTCTCACACTTCTGAAATCTGTCATGTTGATACACTCTTACATAATCATGACTGGCATTGTGTCTCATAAATGTGCCAGTGGGCATATTTTCTTCAGCTGGCAGTTCTCTATGTGAGTGCAGTGACAGACCAGAAGAAACAGGAATATGTGGATTCTGACAGAATACACGCTCAGGTAAGATACTTACAGGCAAGTGTCCTCTGATATACCTCTAGCTAAAATCAGCTTTTGTGAAAAAAGTTTGCTTGCAATTTCCACAGATTGTTAAATAGCAAAGATGCTAAGAAATGCTGGAAGGTTTCTCTACTGCCAGTTATGCACAGAGTGATTTATTTGCTATTTCTAAAAGTCATATGTCTAATCTCCATAAGTGCTACTGTGTTTAAAATCTCTGTGTCCTGTTTGCATGTGTGATTAATTTAGAGATACAGTAGATATACATACAGTACAGGCAATTTAACAACAGTTTCAAAATCTGTGCCTATGGTGCACAAAAGGAGAAACCATCATGCAGTTATTAATATTTCCTTTAATTCTGTGGAAAAGAACAGCGTCAACACTCTGCTAAATGTCTCAATGCCTAAATGGTGAAATTATCATGCATAATTATTTTTTATTTTTTGCTAATTGCCAGATGTAATAGGAAAAGGTTGAAGATATAAGCCAATGAATTTGGTTTCTTCTGTTGTATTGCTTTTTTCTCTGTTGTTTTTTTAGGTGCTCCAGCTCAGAGGGAGAGTAGGGTAAACAGAAGTCTGTCATACTGGAACCTCTGATTTCTGTGGCTGTGTGGAGGAGCTGAGATCTCCAAATGGATGTGACACACTGCTGGATTTGGCGAGAACCTACTGGGCTCACAACACCATCTGCAAGGGTGAAAACTGAAAGGAAATATTTCTCCATTGGGATTTGCATGTGTAATTTTCCCTCTATTAGCTGGGCTGTATCTGTTATAGTACATTTTCAGGCTTTTCTCTATAACAACATCTTGCAGCCTGTAAAGTAAATGATTTTGTATGTTTCTCTTTTATTTTCTTGCTTACAAGCAGTAAATGCTTACATGATGTTTAATGTGACACACACACATTTCTTTAATTTGACAGTTTAAGGCTGCAGAACTTCACTGCTTAGATTTAGGTCTGACACAAATCTTTATGATTTGACACAAAGTATATTTTAAACCAACATACACATGCATCGAATTAAATCAGTTTTAGAAAGAGCTAATGGAAACATTTCATTCTGAATCATGATTAAAATGATTCATTAAAAACTAAATGTGGTAATACTTTACAATGAGGTTTAAATGTTTACAACAGTCAGTGCATTAACTAGCATGAAGTAACAATAAACAACATAGGTTTACTAGTTAATGCAAATACAATTTTTGTTCCTAAGTTTGGAACATTACTGGTTTATGTTAACTAAGCTGGCAAACTAATGTTAAAAATGAAACTTTGCTGCTGAAATCTTAAAATGAGAGACCTCTAGCTGTTGTCTGTCTCTGCCCACAGTCACAACCTGGAATAAACATAAATCATGTTTAAAGATGGTTCACTACAAACCTGACTCATGTTTCAGCGCTGAGACCTGCAGCCCCCACAAATGTGGAAAAGTACTCTTGCTGCACATGTGCTATCACTTAAATATACAGCAAAACAGAGCCTTTCTGTTAACAGTCTTACGTTTACAGACATTTGCCAACGGCGGAAAGTTTCCACCGAGAATGTTTGCATGAGATTCTTGTGGGGGAGTTTTCTCCCTATTTCTCCTCACTGCTCTTCGTTCCTGTCTGCAGACCAACACTCATGCAAATCTGAGCAGAGGAGGACAAGAAACCATGACTTCTCAAAGGTGTTACCTGCGACTGCTCACCCTTGTGACATCACTGACTGTTCTGGCTCTCTCAGGTACATTGTCATTGTGTTTTTTCTTTCTTACCTTTTCGTAGCTCTTGGTCTTTTATTTAAAAAGCATCTGTTTTAAGTTTCTTACACTGAAATGATTCTCTGGTGTATAAATGGGAGCTACGTCACTGAGGAGAAAAGTACATGAAGATCTTTCATTTGATATGAAATGGTGAAAGGTCAGAGAACGTGACGTGGGCATGAATTGAATGCGTTTTGTCTGCAGACTGTGGGTGTGAATATTTAAAAATTTGTCTGTGTTTATTGAGGAAATGTGATTCATATTTATGTACACGCTTACTGAGGCACAAAACTGATGAAAAGACTATCTGCAGTGACATGAACAGTTATGAAATCTCCATATACATTTAGTTGCATCACAAACAAAGGATCTGAAGTGTTTCTGAATTTTCTGCCTGTTTAAGCATAGTAACTTCTCTATGTTGATAGTGTTGAATTGAATAAGACAGACAAACAGTTTGCTGAATGTCAATATGAAACAAAAGTTTCAGTCTTTGGAATGAGGCTGCAGCAGGACAGTCTGTCGGAAAATTCGCTGACTGTCTTTCATCTTTTGTTCTTTTATACCACAATCCTTTGTGTTATGGGTTCAACAGTTAAAGGTTGGTAAACCAAAAACGTTGTGATGCTTTTTCCTATAAACGCCATAAAAACAAATGAAAGTTTTTCTTATTATTTTCTAGAGGTAACAAGCGAAAACACGGTGGGAAAAATCTTGATGAGAAAAGGTAACTTGACAGAACATTTGCAGTGTTTCCTATCTGTTTGTTAGTTTAAATCTGGTGGGAATTATAGGTTTGCTTTGACACATTTGCACTCACCTGGTCCTTTGTCTCCCACTAGTGGACGGTGATGTAAAACCAGCTTCAGCTGTGGCAGTGACTCCCTCAAAGGCCAAAGAGTTCCTGGCGTCCCTAAAGAGGCCCAAAAGGAATTTATGGGACCGTAGCCGTCCTGACGTACAGCAGTGGATCCAACAGTTCATGTACATGGGCTACGATGAAGCAGTAAGTGCTTCTGTGTTCAAATAAATACCATTACCCATAAACCATTGTTAAGAGTAAAACATACCAAACTGATGAAGATGCTAGTTTAATGCATACGTTAGTTTGATGTAGACGCTAGTTTGACACACTAGCTTCTGTGTTTTAAGTGGTTCTTTCAAGAACCTCTAAGTATAAGATTCTTTGGGGTACCAAAAGTGTCCCTACTATGGCTTTTGAACCTTAATTTTAAAGGGTGTGGGGAAGTTTGATGTGATATGTTCATATATCACACATGAAGGAACAATAGGTAAGAATTCACACGACCATCTACCTCTGCCTTTATTCTTGAATGTGTTTCAAGTCAGTTTTTTCTGAAATGTTGCACTCAGTCTCCTGCTGTGAAAATTTCAATCCATTTGTAGGTGTTGATCAGTTGTTGTTACGCGATGTTTCCCAGCCTGTATCCTGAGAGCTGGTTTGATGCGTGGTGCATTTAAAGCAGCACACATCAAAGAGGAACGCGAGTTGTGTGTTGGAAAGATTTAACTTTCATTCAGTTCATTCAACTCTGTGGAATATTTTTACTTTGAGATGAGGTTAAGTTGACATTTAAAAAAATCATGAAACTAATGTTCAGTTTGCAAGAACTGTATATACAGACATATACATTTTGGCTGCTAAAGTCGATTTTTTTTGAAGTAAAATCAATAAGTGGCTCATATAATGGTCTTTCCTGACACTTTAGTGTCAGTCACACATGTAAAGGTTCAAATCTCTGTCAGCTTTTCTGTCCTTGTGGGTCAGGCAATCTTTTCAGCAAAGCACAAAGTTCTATTAACCGAGTGGAGAGACTTAATGAATTCACTACAGTTGGAACCATTTTTCCTTTCAGAGACTGGAAGCTGATCTGGCGTACTGGATGGACCACTATAGATCCAACGATCAGGGTCGTCAACACCACTATGATGAGAACTCGCCAATGGGCCCCCGTGGAGCCGGATCATACAGGCATGGAGCGGATGTTAACTACGACTATTACTAAAACACCTTTTTAGTTCCTGGAAGCAGTAAAGCAATTCTAGGAACATATCAAAACCAATAATACACCAGGCTGTGAGGTTGTTGGAATACGATATTTCTTTTGTATCTTTTTTTTACAAATGGTAATAATGCATGCAAAAAAAATAAAAAAAGGCTGGAAATAACAAGTCACAGTTACAACAACATGTTTTAGTAAAATATCCCAAATCATTTTTATCCAGAGCTTTCTGAACTGTGTTCTTAAAAAGAAACAACACTGTGTATTTCAGGGGATGAACAAGACTTGGTGCCTAAGTTTTGAATATAATTCTAAACATGAATTTTCTTTCAACTAAATACATTTTGTGTGATGATTGTGAATTAAATGACACCTACAGCTCCTCTGCTTTAGTAATGGTCTCTTTCTCTACCAAGCGTCACATGGTGGGGTTGTCTGCCTAGCAACAGCAGGATCGCAACATGCGGTAGAGAGACGTACAGGGCAAACAAACTGAGGCAACACATGAAATACAGTGAAAATTACAGTAAATATTTTATTAAAATATCATTTACACTTTAAATCAATTGTATGTCCAAAGTTCTGTACGAAGTTTCACAAAATAACTGATTTTTCTCAAAATCACCACAACATTTAAAGCAGAAATTTCTCCTAAGCTTTATTTTTCACCTGTGTCCTCAAATCGTTCATGGCAGAGCTGAGCGAGACCTCCTGCTCCAAACCAAACATTCAAGATCTTTATAAAACTGCAATCACAAATTGCCACACATTTCTAAACTGTAAGAAGTGTCCATTCAAAAAGACACTGCTAGCTTTGATGCTGATAATAAAATAGATCACATTAATTTAAATGGCACAGGATGTTAACACACAACAAAAACGTACAAGATTTAAGCTTGATATTTTTTTAAATAACAGACAGACGACTGACAAACCAAAGTGCAAGGCAAAGTTTGAAATTGGAGGCACATTTGACGGAAATATAAACTCTAGAGCAACTGTCTATTTGAGCTGCTTTTTAAAACATTGCAAAAGCATTTCTGAGGAACCCACTGTGTCAAATTGCTGCTGGATGTCAACAGTCCACCGGTATCCCATCATCCCTGAGACAAACACAGTGCCTTAGTTGTGTCTGGGTCTGCCTTTCTTCATTCGCGCGGCCTTGGGTTTGGGAATATACTGATTGTTGGCTTGATGTTCCAGCTCTCTGCTGAAGTATTGGATGGTTTTGTTCAAGCCTTCTTCCAGTGGAACCTGCAAACACAGAATGTATCTTATAAAATGGAGCAATTTGGCTAAATCCTGAATGGCTGTGCCACGTTCTATACTTGTAAAATGTGAATTAAACCTGCATTGTGGAAATGCTCAAACAGGTATTAAAAAGATCAAAGGTTCGAGTCAGTTTCTAGTTCTAAAACCTGAATAAACATCTTCGACCAATGAGCTGCAAAGACATTGAGTCATGTGACTCGCATGGCCACCCTTACAGCCTTCAGTGCATCTCTGATTAACCATTCAGTGTGCAGAACAAGGAATGAGTTTTTGAATAAATAATTAAATTGTTGTCCTTATAACTTGTCCAACTGTTACAGTTCCATGTGATTTTAAAATGTTTAATGTGAGACTGTATGTAATTCACACTGCAAAAGAACAAACACATGCATCATAGTTACTATAAACCTTAATTTAATCACAAATGAACAACAGTTTAAAAAAACTGAATTCTAGAGCGAATTGCCTTCTGGGTTGGCATGAACAGCTCAGCGTCATACAGTTTGGACAATAACAACAGAACTCACCACAGGCTCCCAGCCCAGAAGCATTTTGGCTTTGCGGATGTCTGGCCGTCGTCTCTGTGGATCGTCCTGAGCTTCTGGAAGGAACTGAATGTGACTGCGGCTCACTAAGGAGATAACCAATGACGTGGTATTAATTTAATTACAGATTCTAATACCGCATGAGCAATCCTACAGAATCCCAACTCACCTACTAGGCCCTTAATAAGTTGAGCAAATTCCAATATGGTGTGTTCTTCTGGGTTTCCCTGGGAGAGAAGAGTGAGAAGGAATGAGTGGAAAGAGATCAATTGGGCTATAGGAATAGAAAGGCACTTAATATCACTGTCAAGTTGGATTGGCTCAGATTGAAGGCCAAGCAATTTAACCTCAGGACAATGTGGCTGGTGGCACAAGTGCTACCTGACTTTTCTGTTCAATTACAGGTAAGGGAAAGACAGAATTATTCTGTCAAGCTGTTCTAAAACAGTCCTGGAAAGGTGTGACACATTTTGTGCCTTTTGGTTAGAACAACCTTTGTTTATTTACTAGACAGTCTGCAAAATACTAGCGCTTTTCACGTGTGGCTCTTTAAAAGTAATGGAACCCATCCTCCTGGAACCCAGAAATGTTTTCTCTAAGTCATAGACAACCAAACATAAAGGTCACAGAAACAGAATGTATATGTTTGTAATGTATGAATACTAAACGCACACCAACTATATAGAATTTGTGTGAGAGAGTGAAAACTTCTAATTTAATTCAGTACAAGCTGTCACAATATACAAATGCGGCAGTGTCTGTGCTTTTTTGGTTAATTGGTTGGTTTAAATACACAGACGTAGGATGGACGTCATTGGCTACTGTAGATTGCTTTGTCGTGAGTGCTGCATTTTTCACATGCTGTATAAAGAAATAATTCAGCTTGTGACACGTAGCAAGTTTTAAACTTTGGACCAATCAGAAGAGCCTGAGAGTAGCATAAGAATCTGGAGTGTGTACATTAGCATCAGGGGGACTTAATGCATCTGTCATCATGCCTTCTGTTTAATTCCTCAATGCTTATCTAGCTTAAACAAAACAATAAACTCACCAGGTTGACTGGACTACTGATGTTACTGTTCATCAGAGACACCAGACCGTTCACCAGATCACTGCGGGATAAACAAACACACGTCATGACACGACACAGTGACAGAAAGACACAAGACTCGTAACTTAACCTGTAGTAGATGAAGGACTAAAATAGTCAATAAATAATTGCATCACCATTAAAGCTGCGAACCATAATGTCTGACTCTCTATCACCACCTCTGTTTAAATCATAAAACTGCAGGGACTTTTTTCTGCATGTTTAAATTGAAGTCAAACTGACATTGCCAGTGAAATCAGACCAGGCAACTCAATATAATTCTGCAACTGTTGCAAATTGGAGTAATGAAAGGAAAGAATTTTGAAAGGCTGTCTGTTATGTTCTTGCTCAATAACAAAATTTAACGGTTAATGTAAGAGGTTCGCAGCTTTAAACTGATTCCTTCAGTACTTTGTTAATCTGGTCAATCACTGTAACAGATCATAGTGAAACACCAATGACATTTTAAGAAACTGTTCAAGTGTCTTTATGTACACAACAGCGAGGGTGCTATAATCAAACAAACCTGCAGGCAGTTATAAAGACAGACACCTGAGAGCTTTTGTATTTATGTTCTGAGGCTTTCAAAGGACGTTACGCACATTGCGAGTAAGAATGAAGATTGCAAGGACTGACCATGAAGGACTTTGTTTGCTAAAAATTTGGTTTTATCGAAGCTTAATTAAAATGCCTCAGTGCTGTGAGAGCTCTAGTATTTCACACAATTTCCTTCAGCCACCTGCTTTTCTCAATATCCTTCTTCAACTTTCTTCAATCTTTGTTGTTAAGCAGCTGCATTCGTTTTTAAATATATCTATTATTTATACATTCTAACTAATGTGACAATGATTGATTTGACAACAATAAGCAGAACAGAAAGGTGAGAATTGTCAAACTTATTTCTCTCATCTTCCTTAAATGTTAATATTGTTAAAGGTGTTGGTTAAAAACATAAAATCCTTTGTAAAGAACAGCAAAGAATATAACAGCTATTGACTGTTGCTGCTAAAATCTCACAGTTACTCCTGGGTCTGTCACAGCTGGAGATTAAAGAGGGGAAATAAAGGAAATCCATTAAACGTGCGCTTCAGACATTTCTCGCTGTTTCTGTGATGGTTTACTGTGGAAATAAATCCACAAGCTCACTGGAATGAGAACAGGGGAACAATCAATAAAAATGCTGTACAGTGTTTACAAAATGTGACAGAGGAAGCAGCAGTACAAACGTTACTCACTACATGTACCGAGTCAAGGATAAAATCACTCCTCAGTTCATTAATGTGATTTGGAGGCGAGCTGTGTGCTGCAAGAAGTTCATTGGTCATTGCCAACTCCAAGGTAACAAGCCCACAAAAACATTTAACCTGATTCTGGTTCACACTGGTTTTATTTTGAATAATAGGCAAAGGGCAAAGTTATTTAGTCATTCACACACACACACACGCACAGACACACGCACAGACACACACAGACACACACACTGCTTTCATGGAAATGAAAGCATGACATCACTATAAACTACCTTATAGAGACCACAAGCAATCTTTAATTTACCAAAACACACCATAATAAACACCAGCAGGTTTATGATACGCAGTGTGTTGTTCTAGACATTTGAGTGTTAAAGGGAAGGTGAACAGTCTGCTGTACAGTGCAATAAGAAAGCAGCTTTTTGGGAATGACTCAATGAGGACTGGCTGTAATGATGGAATCATGTGGCAGCCATCTGGAAGTTTATGAAGCATTCGCGTTTCTGATAAATGCAACTACAGAGGACAGAATGATTAATGAGTTGCTGAAGCTCTTACATCAACTGTGTTACATCACTTACATCTAAACACATCTAAACACACTAACTATTCTTAATACAACACTTACAACTTCCTAATTGTATCCTTGGCATCAATAAACTCGAACTATAGCAAAACAATTCACTCATTTAGACTCACAAATGTCATTCACAACGTGGCTTTAAGAAATAGTTCATTCTCAAATGTTACACTCTACTTTTCCTCGTTCCAATGCAGTTTTTCCATACAACATTCCATGACACTCTAAGTTCCAGAAATGACATCATTAAAGCAGTTCATGACTAAGACCATGTTCCAACTTGTTCTATAGCTGTACGTGAGGAAAACCGAACAGGTAGGTTGTCTATAACTAAAGCTTTTTACCTCAAACCACATCCTCCATCTTCAGCAGAGAGTAAGATTATCACTGAACATTGAATTTCAGTCTGTTCCTAATTCATTTAAAATCTGCTATTATTGTGACAGTTACTTGGCTATTACTTACAGGGTCACGATGTACTGATGTTGCATAAAGTATGTTGCTCTTCAAAATGTCATTTGGGTTCACAAAAAACCAACGGAATACAGGGTTTGTAAAAGAAATGACTGGATTTTCATTTTTGGGTGGAATATATTGCTGTGGGCAGAAGACTAGCCTCAGGAGTTTCCACTATGCGTTCGGATGGAGAAATGAGTGAAAAATCAGTCTCCTTCTATCTCATAACACTAATAAATTATACTGTGTGCACTGCTAGTAGATAATACTCCTAAATTTGTCTAGAGATTGAAGCAGAGCTGGACAGTTAACGGTACCGATGGAATGATATCACAGCCAGTGAGAAGTGCACTTTCTGATTGGCTAGTCTGTTCCTCTGGGAAGACCGTTTCTGTTTCTCCATCCCTTAACATTGTATAGATACAAGCTAGACAGATCTTCACACATTTACATTGCATTGCATTGCGGGATAAACGCAAGTCCAAAATGCTCCAGAAATTTGGAATTTATGAGCCACTGTTCCATCAAACAGCATGGCAAAAAAAAGACAAAAGCTGGGATCAGTTGCTGTTACCATGGAAATTACAATTGCAGTGAATTTAAAAGATAAATGTTTTAATACTTTATGCTTTACAGCATGGCAACTGCAGTAAAATGGAAAATTGTATTTCTTCTCACTCTGTACAAAGTGCAAAGGATGTGTGTGTGTGTGTGTGTGTGTGTGTGTGTGTGTGTGTGTGTGTGTGTGTGTGTACAGGGAATGTTTCTTTTTAATGTCAAACAGCACTCAGAACCGGAAATGTTTCAAAGCAATAAAGAAAATAAAAGAATCCAATGCGCTTCTTTCAAACATTGCAAACCACTGCCTTTAAATCTGTGGGGTGCCATATTACTGCCAGGCATATAGGATTCACCCTGTATTTTTTTTCCCACTGCTGTCATGCATGTTGTTATGCTATTTAAATGAATCATGAATTTAATGGCCTCCCCTGCGCCATTAATGGTAGATGCAGTTGCCTCAGCAAGGCCAGATTTTTTCAACATGCTGTTAAAAGCTGAAAGTAATTTTCAGAGAGTCTGAAGACTCAAAAATGGAAAATGCTGCAGTAAATACCATACCAACCAAATTAAATTAACTTTGTCCATTAAAATGTTTTCTGCGCTGAGAGTGAGGTTTCAGAAAGTCTGGGATGCATCTACACAGGAAACTGCTTTGATTAAATCAAACTTCTACAAATAATGGCGTAATTTATTTTAAGATTGTGTTTTCCTTCCTCTTTCCCTACAGGGGGAAAGATGATGAATTGATACATTTGCCTGCACGAATGCAAACATCAGTTCGTATGCAAACACTGCAGCTTATATCAAAACATACAAGCTCTGCCTTTGAAATACCTTCAGAGCAGTTACCATAAGGCATTAGTTGTCCTATCAGAAGCAGCCTTTGGTCCTGAGAGCAATCTGCTCACAGAGGGCTTTTTTCCTTTGGTTCATTTCATTAGGAAAACAAGCACAGATGTAACAAAGTACAGAAGCCAGCTGGGGTTTCTCTCTGTTCTTATCATCTGAATGCACAATACCACAGGAAGCAGAATGAACAGAACTAAAGACAATATGAAACAGGCTAAAAAAAGCAAAGAACAAGCAGAATGGGAACAGGTTAGATTCTGTAAATCTGTTCATGGCTGTGTGGAAACTCTGGAGTTATGAATCAGTATCAGTGTGAATGAATCATGAATCAGTGTGAATGAATCAGTTTTAGTGTAAATGTACTGAACTACTACATGTGTGCCCATTACACATACAGGTATGCCTATGCTTGGGCTCAGAACTAATACCATTAAGAAACAGGAACAACAACAAAACACACAGTAGTTCTTACCTCACATATTGAAAGGCTCTTGTCTGAGACCCTGAACCATAAACCTGAAAAAGCAAAAGATGTGTGGGTCAAATGAAAGCTATAACATCACTACATTATACATTACTGTGTGTGTGTGTGTGTGTGCTCTGGTCTCACCGTCAGTGGCTCTCCCTGTAAAGCCTGCAGAATGAAATTGCTGACCACCCGCCCGTCGTTCATGTGCATGCGAGATCCAAAGGTGTTGAAGATCCGCGCCACCCTCACCTCCACCCCTTCCTGTGAAACACAACACCACCTGATTCTAACTCTTACATTTATTACATAGTGTTTTAATAGTCTGCAATCACTAGTAGAAATTTCAATGAGCAAAGTACTTAATGGTTTTGGAAAATCATTACTGACATTAATGTTATAATAAATGTTGCATTGTGGTGTACTGAATTACCACAGTTACAATTGTCATTGTAGTTGAAACTCAAAAGTCATAAAGCCAAAGACTGATGACCCACAACGAAAAAAGAGCATTATGGGGTGGAGACAGCCAATCAGAATGACTCACAGGGTGCCCGCAGAGGTACCATTATTAAAATGCGTCAATACTCCTTTATTTCCATATCCTCTTGTGATGTTCACTTGTCAAGCACACAATCTTTTCATGTCAGTCATTGATCAAATGCCTGTAGCTTTCGCAGCATTGTGAAAGAGGAAACGTCTTTTGTGTCACACAAACATTTGCGACTGATGCGTCTCAATGGCAGACAACACATTGGCAGCTCAATGGCAGTACAGCTGCATTATCTACAAATGTAAAATACTTAAAAGATATGTAAGTATCTAATATATGTGGCTTTAGACAAGGACACCATCAGTATCATCATAAACTGACAAACCACGGATGTAGACATGGCCGATAATTCACATACAGTTATATTATATAATATCACACTGATATTATCAAAGAAATTAAACCCACTAGAATAAAAACCATCTCTGTACAGTACAGTAGAGTACAGTGAGCACAGAAAGGTACTGTAAACTGTGCAAAATATCACAGGTTAGGAAAACAAATGCTCAAAAATGAGTCTCAAAAATGGGAATAAACAAAATGTAATAAACAGACCAATGTTCTCTGTCATCATACTAGCTCTATTAATAATGAGAGACAGTCAGTCTTATGGGAGAACTGCTCTTGTCAAATTCAACACCTGTACTGATGTTGTGAAAAAGGGTGCAACTGTTTCACAAGTTGCTATTTCTTCATGTGTAATAGTTCAATAAGTAACTTTGGTTATTAATAAAACATGTAAAATTATTAGCATTGTAAATGAAGGATGGGGCACAAAAATTGCCAGACTAGACATAAACAAGGACAAAACAAGGACAGTCTACCCAAGTGACCTTCGTACAAATTGTACCACAAAGCGGCCATGCTGATTGCATACGAATATTAACACCACACACTGTATGTACACCTAAACAGTTTATAATAATAAGCCGCAAGATGCCGTTACATTGCTTGTACAACCATGTTAACAGACAGGAAGCAAAGTTATATGCAAATGCTTGATGCTAGTGCCTAAAAGTTGCTAAAATGTTACTTGTGTAACCCAGGTGCTGGTTCAGACAAACTGACATGTTTTCTTTTGTTTGAATGCAGTTACCTACACCATGCAAACTTTTTAATGCAATCTGACACCACAAATGCCATAGAATGACAAAAAGCTGTTAGTCAATATTAAACTGACTAACCAAGATGAATTTAAATAAAGGGTTATTTGCACCCTTCTAAAATGTGTCCAAAACCCACAAGGAGTTGCTTTTAACATAATAAACAACCAATCACTATCAGAAAGTCCCTTTTAAGCCGATGAGCTCCTAGTATTGATTCAATGTGTCATCAAGTCTTCTTGCAAATATAGCTGCAGGTTAATTATATTCAAAATCCACTTATTGAAGGATCTCAAAACAACTGCAAGACTAAACCTGACAGGGCCATTTATAAAAAAGCATGATGCAGGAATTAACAATGGAGTTTCTCCGCACATAAGTCAGTAAATGTCAGATGGAGTGGGGCTCAGCATTCATTTATAATTAATAGCATGGGCCATAATCTGTAAAAAGCACTGCGAGATGTGCTCCATTTATTTACTGTATTGATGTTTGGTGGGTTAGATGTGCACCTTTGTAATCGTAGGGTTTGACTTAAGTGATGTCTTTAAGTCCCAGAGCAAAATGCATTGAGCAGCTAAATGTATTTTTTGTGGAGCTCACTGATTACTATGTAGTTTAGATGTAGTCATGGCAGCAAGTCAGTCCAGAAAAAACATGCTAGTGGTTGCTGACCTACTAACTGTAGCAGTCTTCAAAGTGCAGCAATATACTGTTGACCTTGAAAGAGACTTTGTGGAGTGTTCACCAGAGACCACAAAACTCAATGCTCAAACAATACATTTATGTTTGTGTTAAAACACGCTACACACAACAAACTGTACAAGGATGTGTGCTGAGAAAGCACTCACAACAGAGTTGGAAATTCACCTGGCTTTGGGGCAGATGTGGGCAAAAATTGCACTTTGACTGATATCATGCTAAAAGCTAGCTTCAAGCTTTAACAACAAAAGCTATGCTGCTTCTGTGATCTTTATAAACGTGATGGATACAAACAAGACACAGGAGGATGAAGAGGATGAAGAGAGAGGGGGAAAAGGATGACTCAGAAAAGATGAAGGGAGACTTTGTTAAATAAAATATAAACATTTGCTAAATGGACTTTACAGATAATAAAATATTTATTAAGACAACTTTATAGTATCAAAAAAATCTCTCACCTTTGAAATCACAAAGTAATAGTGCTATGACAGTCAGTATCAGTGCT
>JBAJNP010009395.1:0-18255 GCA_036877545.1 Yasuhikotakia modesta
GCTTTTATGTTACAGTCTGGAAACAGCCGTGTGGCTTGTTTTTACTTCTGGGTGTTGCCTGTTTTTTTATTTCTCTATGAGGGGTCTGTCTGCCGTTGCTGCCCACCTGGCCCTGGGATGCCATGGAAACAGGCCAGGTGAAAGGTGCTGTACGATTTATCGCACAATGAAATTGTCAGATAACTGTGAGAGTTCATGAATTTAGGAGGAACTTGGGAGGTTCACCCATAGCAAGGAGGTTTAATTACCTTCATAAAGCTGTTGGTATAGTTCAGTTCAGCCAGACCTGTAACATTTAGCCTTTTTCATCATTTTTAATGCATAACGTTTGTGGTACTTTATGTATGTTGCCAAACTGTCAAAGCCAAACAGACTTTTTAAATTAAATAATAAGACGTAAAAAGTCAAAAATGAAATGAGAGCATCACTGACAGTCATATAGAAGCCTGTGACTTCCAGCTAACAGATGCATAACTATCAGGTAACATCAAGGTGTGATTGTTTCCTAACATTTGGAAATATTATATTTATGTTTTGTAATCTTATTTACAGCAGAAGAGAGCCTGTGGACATATAAACTTAAAACCTGTTATAAACATTAAAACCTGTTCTTATTTAATCTCCGTGTAATTTTACGTGACAATTCTGTGAATCTATGTGTTCAGATTCTGGCAAATCTGGTGATGGAGACATTACAGCCGGAGCTGAAGAACATGATCGTACCTCGACTGAGAGGCAAACAGAGGCAGAAAGACTGGATGCTGGTCTGTCATGAGTCCGTCTGTGACCCAACAAACTCTCTGCGTGTCTGATGATGAATGTAGCTGATGGCGGGTTTTTTGTGTCAGATTTCAGACGCCGTGTACAGACAGGTTCTGTCTCAGACGGGAGCGCAGCACAACGCTCTGGTTCAGGCCTGTGAGGTGGAGCGGCCGCGTCTGGACTCGGTCTTACGCACCGACATGGATCAGATCATCACATCCAAAGAACATGTTTCCGGAAAGATCCGCGGTAAGAGCAGAACCAACCAACCTTACACTTATATAGTAACTGTATAGATATATATACATACATACATACATACATACAGATAGAATGAGTGAATTAAATTGTTCCCTTTTTTAAAATCTGTAACTCATTTCTGTCTTTCTGGCACATTCTGTCATCTGATACCTTTTTTCACTGATGTAAATGCTTTAATGTAGGTTTTGGCAAAAGCACTGTGTTTTTCCTCTTTAAACGTCGGTGGCTGAGACTGTTTAAACTCTTTAAACAACGCTGGGACTGTTTCAGTTTAAATAACCAGTAGCACTTTCCACATTTTCATGGGCAATATATCATTTGTATGTAAGCCATAAAACACTGTAAGAATATAAGGTGTGTGTGTGTGGATGAAGATGTGCTTTATTCTCACTGAATAACAAAGCTTGTTTTGACACACAGAGCAGGTATTTACCCAGAATCTCCTGTTTTTCAGACAACAGGGCTCATTGTGTTTCTTTTAGTCACTGTTATAATGGGTCTTAATTTGGTTATTCAGCTTTTATAGCTCAGCTGTTGATGGTTGTCACTGCTTAGAAAAGTTCTTTGTGTTAAATGAATAATTAAACCGACATTAGCACATGCCATTTAAAGAAGTGAGACATAATGAGATGTGAAAATAGTCTTCATTAGGTACGGCCTGAGACATCACAGAGGAATCAACCAACTGGCATGATCTTCTCTGTTGATGTTCTGTTTGATATGACCAGGATGTCCCTCAAAACTATTGTGAATGGAAATAAATGAACTTTTATTTGTACATATGATCAAAACATGTGATTTTAAATGTTTATGGAAGATGTTTCATATGAAGAAACATGGTTGTTGTTGTGATGTGCTTATGTTCTTCTGATCTTCTGCTTTGGTCAGCTTTGGTGTTGCCCCGTGCAGAGCAGCTTCTCAGGAGCAACGTTCAGCCCTACATCAACTCCATCCTGGAGGCCCTCATGGAGCCCACCAGCAGAGGTTTCTCTGAGGTGAGGGACGTCCTCTTCCGGGAGCTGGTGGAGGTCAGCAAGAACATGATGAACGACAGCAGCCAGGAGAAACTGAGAGAGGTGAGGAACGAGAGAAGAATGTCTGAAATCCTTAAAAAGTCCATGTTCACTCTTAAATGTAACTTATCTCCACTCGTTCCCAGCATATGGACAAAGTTTCCATGCTGGCCTTCCACCCTGTGAAGATGCAGAGCTGCTATGAGAAGATGGAGATGTTGAACTTGGAGGGACTCCAGCAAAGATTTGATGTCTCCAGCCCATCTGTGTTCATCCAGAGAGCTCAGATCCTCATGAGACAGGTCTGTCTCCTCACATAGTCACACACTTTTATATGAACTGTCTCGATAGTTTCACAAAACATCAGCACTAATTATTGAACTCGTATGATTTATTATAAAACATTCATTTCCATTGACAATTGTGGACGACAAAAATGAGAAAACATATATTCACATTGATTCAGAATCAATGAGAATAATGTTTGAAGAATATTAGATGGATGTGAGATGCATTCAGCGTTTGGTCCATGTTTAGTTGTGGTTATTGAGCGCCACCGTGTGGTGATGCTGTGGTATTGACGTGTGTTGGAACAGAATAACAGTTGCTGATGTTTTTGTGGATGTAGCAAATGGACAATGCAGTGCACACGTTTGAGCAGCTGGTACGCCAGAGCGTCGAGGAACACAGTGGAGAAGATCTGTGCAAGAACATCCAGCGCTGTCAGGACCGAGTGCTGAAAGTGAGTGAATGCAAACCTCTATAGAAGTCACATACAAATAATATATATATATATATATATATATATCATAATAATCTAATATTTAAATACTATATATAATATTATATATTTGCATACATAATTTACTATTTGCCTGAAACAAATATATGATCTATAATGCAAAATATACTTATATAGTTTATTATATTATATAGGTATATATATATGCAAGTATTGAACATGTATGCACAAATATGTGATGTACTCTAATAAGTGCACTAGAAAGTGATCTTGATTCTGTTTAATGGCTGCAGAAGTTCGACTATGACAGCAGTTCAGTGAGGAAGAAGTTCTTCAGAGAGGCGTTGCTTCAGATCATCATACCGTACCTGCTGAAACATCTCTCTCCTTCCTGCTCTCCGGTCAGTCAGCGTCTATGATTGATGTTCCATGTCTCCTGCTAAACAGATGCACAGAGCTCCTCATGCAGGAGTTACAGGAATGTTTTTACTGTGACCTCCAGGATCTGCCCAGGTTTAAGGAGCTGATCTTTGAGGACTTCTCCAGGTTTATTCTGGTGGAGAACATCTTTGAGGAAGTGGTCCTGCAGTCCGTCTCCAAAGACATCATGATGGGTGAGTCGGTTATTTGTAGCATGTTTAATCTAGTGGTGATGAAATGTCCAAATACTTCATCCCTAGGTTTTATATTAACAATATTACAGTTTATTTCCTGATTTATCTGATCTTGTGGTTTCTTTACATTTTCCGTTGTGTTCGTCTGCAGCTGTTAAAGAGGCTGCAGTCCAGAGAAGACATAACCTGTACAGGGACAGCATGGTACTGACCAACAGTGACCCCAACCTGCATCTGCTGGGAGACGACACCATCGACTGGGCTGGTCAGTTTGGAGGGGTTAAAGGGGAGAGACAGGGTGGAGAAGCAGCCAACAGGAGACGCAAACAGATCGTCTCCATGATCCATCTGGAAGGTACGCCGCTGCCCTATGAGTCCTGCCAGGAGGTGCCAGGCGTGGACAACATCCCAGAGGAGAACGAAGGACAAGATCTTGCATCAGAGAAGGCTCCAGAACCAGAGGAACATGTGGCCATCCATGCAGACCCAGGGTCTCCTGACAGCATAGATCAGATCCGTCACCTCATCAACCCTGTGCTAGAGGTGGTGGTTCCTGCTTCTTCTGCAGAAGAAGACGTCTCACAGCTGACCAATGGGGTGTTGCCTCTCGAAGAAGGGGACGAGGTGAAGTTCATCACCATGGTGACGGAAACGGTTCCGAGACAATCACCAACCAAGGGTTTGATGGCGTCCGATGAAACCCAAAGATCAGACATGGCGGTGACAGATCAGACGTCAGATATGGAGCTCTCAGAAGACCAGCAGACTGTGTCTGCCATCGAGAGTGCCATCCAACAGATCGTGATCGCTGTTCAGGAAGATTCAGATGAAGAACTCACCCAGTCATCTGCTCAAACTAGCCCCAATGGCCACGATGACAGCGGCTTTCAATCCCCAGCCAATGAGAATGCAGAAGAAGGAGGCCCTCAGCCAATCACAGTGGACACAGAGCAGGTGAATTTAACTCTGGTGGAGGGAGTGAAAATGCCTTATTAAGACGATGAAGTTCATGCTGTGGACACAGGAGAGAAATCAAACCTTTAAACCACAAGAAGGTAGTTTCCTGTTTTGAGATTTAACACAAACCAAACCTATGAACATTATTTTATGAACTGAAGGTGTTTGCTGACACACACTTGATATATTTTTGTCTCTCCACAACATTTATAGTTGATTTTAGTTGAAGTTGTTTTTACTTTATTTTAAATTCATTTTTTTCCTTCATCTACAGTTCATTTAGTTGACTTGTTTTGGGAAATATCTTTCATTGCACCATGTAATTGTTTGTATATATATATGTATATGTATAAATATTGAACGCTTGCATATATGCATTTATATGTGCTCTTGTGCCTTTAATTTAGAGTTTTTTAAACTTGTGACGCCTGCATTTATATGTGGCAGATATATTGAACTGTTTTCTGAGACAAACTGAAACATCACACCAAAGGTTTTTAACTCCAACTACATGCTAAATATATTTAAACACTACATGTGTATTAATGGAGCCCAGTTGAGCACTTCCAAAAACACTGTGCAACTGCATTTATAATAAATTAAACAAGTTTTAATGCCTATATTATTTGTGTTTTAATCCTAAATCGTGTGTGTTTGTTTTGTTTGTTTGGTGTGTGTGTGTTTGTTTGGTGTGTTTGTTTTGTTTGTTTGGTGTGTGTGTGTGTGTTTGTTTGGTCTATTTGCAAAGATTAACACACTGTTACATGTGTGGGATGTTTGCCAATTTATTAACAAACAAGTTATGTTGGCATGTTTTAAACCGTTTCTGTTGATTTAAATGAACATAATTCAGTTCCATGTTTTACTGGTTATGTAAATGTTTATCTGTTATCTCTTTATAAGGCTGCAGTGAATGAATAAATAAATGACATTTTTAAATGACAGGTGTGTCGTGTTTCAAAACAGTGAATTGGACTGATTGGACAAAACGTTGGTTCTGTCTGTTACCCCATTTTAGAGTTTCTGTATTGCTTGTGAACATTAACTAAGGTCACATGATTTGTCACATTTTAAACCAATGACTTTTGTTCCCCATTCAGCTGTAACTTCCAGAATAACACCAGAAAGATCTTGACTCACGGAGGAAGATTACTGCAAACCGTCACAAGGTATTAAACTGGTTTAAACTCCTCAATGACAGAAAACCACCAGCTTAATGCACCAGCAAATGTAACTTGTGTAACAAATAGTTAGTTTATTAGTGCTAAAACACACAGTTTAAACAAAAGGTCACATGATAAACGTGACCTCATTGATTCATAAAAGGCTTCTATTTCTCAATCACAAAATCACATCTTGTTGTGATAGTTGTGATAACATTCATAACATTCTTGGAATGTTTGAAATGATGCATCACATCTACAAGCTGGTTTATCACCAGCCTTAATTACAATTTAATTTCAACCTGATCTTTAAAATAATATTTTAAAAAATGATCAATACAAATCATCACTGGCCGACCAACATTCCTCTCACACATCTGGTCTTGGGTTTCACAGGTCTGTCATCACATATATAAAATCTTAAACAGTCCTCCATTGATTTGAACCCGGAGCATTTAGGTCTGTCGCACTTTGTTTTTCCATTACGTATTTGATTTCCTCAGACGTGACTCAGGAGAGGAAAAGCCAGGAAGTATCCCAAGACTGATCCCACCACGACTCCGAGGAAGATCCAGACGTTGTAGGACATCACGCAGAGCATCAGTATGTAGCCCAGCGTCACCTGCAGGATGTGAATGACAGTCTGAAGGCTGTGAAGGAGCCATCTGAAGATAAAGACAGACAGACATGAATATTCTCCTCCAGTTAACATTTCATTGTTGGACATTCTTGGAAAACACCATCCAGCTATTCACAGGAGTCACTTGAGATTTACCTCTTAGCTGCAGTTGTGAGGTCGGCGGCAGCTTTATTCTCAACAGGAGCTAATGAGATCTCTGAGGGACCTCTGGTCAGGTCAGAACTTCCACCCTGACGCTGCAGGACAGCAGAGAAGCAGGACCGCTCCGCTGTGAACTGTGTCTTCCACACTTTCAGAAGCTCATACAACACAGTGAGCAGCAGAACCACAAAAACTGACAGCACCATCCCTACAGAGACGAGAGAGAGAAGCAGCCATTTTACACACCTGCTGCTGTAACACTGGATGGTTTTGTTAATGATTTACATACAGCTTTGTGATGTGGTGACATGGCTGAGTGACCCAGTAAACTGATGTTAAACCTCTATATTTCCATCTGCAGTGTGTTGTAGTCCCAAGTGAGGTGTGTAATAACAAGCCTGCTGTGTGGACACCTGAGAAACCACAGCAGCAGCGCTGCACATATACAGTTATCAAACCTGAAACTCCTGTCTGTGAAGGTGAGGCTTTTCTGTTGCACAGAGCCTCTGTTTTTAAAAGGGTCAAACATTGTGTGAACTAAACACAAGCGTTTGCTGTAGAGGTGACGTTTACCTGAGGTTATTACATTGTGCAGCTGCTGCACAGAATTCATTAATGCTCTCAGGTAAGTGTCAGGTAAGTACACAAACAGACACTGACCACAGAGACAGGAGACACTCATGCTGTCGTTCTACATACAAACATTGTGTTGTGTGATCATGTCAGGACTTGTGTGTTATTCCCACGTACCTGCAGGTCCCTGAACGTTCCAGAAATCAAACAGCAGAGTGACGCTGCTGGATCCTTCAAAGTGCATCTGTTCACATCAGAGAACAAGAGACACATTTAGCACACAGACGGTAATTAACAACTCATTCTGTAACCGCATGAACCTGCTCAGAGATGTGAATTCACACCGGTGACACATTTATAAACAGGTTTATTCTTAAAGCACCTTATCAGACCACAGCTGATGTCATCTGTGTTGTTCCTGACTTTTGATGTCAGGTTTAAACTTGCTTGTGTTTTTAAAATACTGTGTCTTTAAACTGCATAAGCAAGCATCATCATTTTAGTTACTCTTAGCATTTTCTTGTGTGTTGTTGCACCTGCAGTGCTGCAATAAAACAGTGTGAGGAAGACTGACACATTAAATCCATGTTCTGCCATCATTAAATCTGCAGTCCTGTCCTCAGGACTAAAACTTTCACATATCATTAAATCTATATGCCAATAGACCTCAGCCTCTGTTCACCTGTTCCTGTTATCTGGTATTATTGCATTAGTCAAACTTTTGATACCTTCCTACCATATCAAGACATTATCTCAGCTCTATTATTTGCTCTGTGAAACATTTGCATTGTGTTGTGACAGATGTCATATGAAGGTTAATGCTTTTGTCCAACAATTTCTTTAGCCCTTGAATTAGATGACAAAATGTATTTGGCCCATATTTATGTATAAAATGTCATATACCTTATGAATAAATAGATGGGTTGTTCAACAACATTGAAATAAAAGACTATTAAAGACTAATCTGTAATTAAAGCAAGTCAGTGCATTATTTTTAGGCTATTCTTTTGCAGTATTTGCATTAACAGATGAATAATAATATAGATTATAATTTACTGAACTGTATTATTATAGATAGCGGAACTCACGTTCATGATGATCTCGCGCACAGACTTCTGAACATAAATAAATCCTCAAAAACACAAATAAATGTCCTTTACAGCAAGAACTAATACAAACCCAACCGCATTGTGTCTGTATTAAAAACCCACCAGCACACGAGCGCAAACATTAGTGCCGTTACGTCACGAGGATCTGTTTATATATGCGCCGCGGAGGATTCTGGGAGTTGGAGTCATTGCGCTCTGCGATGCGGAAATGGTCCAGCAAATGCATTTATTAAAATAATATGCGATTTATTCCTGGTCTGTGTTAACACGAAACAAGCTTAACTACTTTTAAACTGGTTTAGATGCGTTGAACTTTAAATATGCGTTTAAATATAGAGATTTTCTAAAGGTTTTAGGGGGAGATGTGCCTATAGAAACAACCATACATGTGTCAAAACAGCACCCCTCGTTTTACGAGGGTTTTGGGGGCATGTTTTAATTTATTTCCAAATAAACAGTGAATAGGACTGACACGTATGTATTATTGTTATTCTTTATGACGCTGTGGTGACGTTACTGACCAACCAAAGCGCAGCATATTTGATGACGTCTTCAACCCGCGACCAAGTCGGCGCTGACCAGTCGGCTAAACTCAGAGGAATGAGCTGCTAAAACTAGCTGGGATGGAGATTTTCCCGAGCTGGACACAGTCAGTTTCCCCGGATAGTTGTGCAGAAATTTCAAGAGGGACTAAAGAGATCAGAAGTGCGTTTTTTGGGGGGATTGTGCTAGTTAAAAACCAGCTCCTCAAATAGACCTACTGCTAAAAGTCAGTGTTGCAAACAAGAAACTCGTCAGATACTATATTTAAAGTGCTTGATTCGTATTTTTGAGGCGATTTGTAAATAGTACGAACACTTAAACCGGGATGTTATATCCGCAAATGTCAACAAACTGCATAGGACCAAAGTTGAAGAGGTAAACGCGGAATCTCGCTCGGTTTAAAGGTGGGACCCGCTGTTGTTTACATTTAAGGGTTTGTGGAAGTGATACTCTGTTAAATGGGGAGGAACTGGATCGCAGGAGAAGCACGGAGTTGTTTTGTGATGCTGTGGGCAGCTGGGATTGTTTCCTGCCTTTTGGTCGGAGTCTGTGGTGAAGATGAACAGACCATGACGGCAGAGGACAAGTCAAAAATCAGGTAAACTTTCTTCAAATGGTCCAGATTGATTCTGAAACATTTAGGAATATATTATATCAAAAAACTGGGGTGTATGATAGAACTTGGTGTTATTTTCAGAATAACAATTTGGAAAGTAAATAATATATTATACTTTTATTGTAATACCATATACATGAAAAGGTGAGAATTGTTTTACACCTTGGAATAAATTCAAAACAAAAAATCACTGAGAACAATGATGATTGTATTAGTTTGTATTTTAAATTCACAGCTTTATTGGCTTTGTGCAAAACCTGATGACGGTGACAAATATGATTTAGGTTAAAACTGGGGCTTCTGTTCTCAGTAACAATCGACTGATTCATTGTATCCGTGTATTAAACAGCTGAGTTGTCGTCTGTAGCTCATTTAACCCTCGTGTCAGAGTGTCAGCGCTGAAACATCTAACAGGGTGTAGATGTTTATAGATCTGTGGAGCAGTGTTGGTGAGAATGAGCTTGACAAGATGTTTGGGTCCAACTGCAGTGTCAACACTAACACACACATCTGCTTCAGTTATATGTCAGCTGTCACTCACTTTCACTGTTTGTTTCAGGGACCAGGTTTTGGAAATGTTTGATCATGCCTATAGCAGTTACATGGTGAGCAAATACCCATAATCCCCGGCTGTACTGAACCACAGCGTATTGTTTGTTATATTAATGAGTAAGAGAACTGTTGTGCTGTCGTGTATCTTTCAGAAATACGCCTATCCCGCGGATGAGCTGATGCCGCTCAGCTGCAGAGGAAGGGTGAGAGGGCTGGAGCCAAACCGAGGAGACATTGATGACTCTCTAGGAAAGTAAGTTACTGTCTGTGTCCTTACACACACACACACACACACACACACACACACACACACACCTGTGGTTTACTAATAACAACCCCTTTCTCTCTTTTTCAGGTTCTCTTTAACATTAATAGATAGTTTGGATACTCTTGTGGTGAGTTAGACCTGTGTGACTAAAGGCATTATGGGTAGTATTTGATTATTCTGTAATTGGTTGTTTTGTGTTGCTGAATAGCTGCTGAACAAACTAGAAGAGTTTGAGGAAGCTGTGAAGATGACGATCAGAGACGTACGGCTGGATAATGACATCGTGGTCTCTGTTTTTGAAACTAACATCCGTGTGCTGGGGTACGACAGAACTCACACATTCAGGGTTTGAGTCCATCATGTACTGATAGAAATGTTTAACTTTAATGTACTGTAAATTGCTTTGGATAAAAGTGTCACCCAAGAGCATAAATGTAAATGATGCCTTACTACATTTAAATCGCACACCACAGCAGAGAACCTGAGATCTCTGATCAGATCTCGTTGTGTTTCTCAGGGGTCTGTTAGGTGCTCACGTGATGGCGGATCTTCTGAGGCAGCGAGGAGATAAGATGCAGTGGTACAGAGATGAACTTCTGCACATGGCCAGAGATCTGGGCTACCGTCTACTGCCTGCCTTTAACACCACCAGTGGCCTTCCTTACCCTCGGGTAACTCCGCGTTCAGCCTCTCAGTGGGTGAAATGATTAGTTAGTGGTAATTTAAGGTCACATCCTTCTCCTTAGGTAAACCTGCGATATGGAATCGTCAGCCCTTTGTCCCGTACGGGCACCGAGTCAGACACCTGCACTGCCTGCGCGGGGACCATGATCCTGGAATTTGCAGCGCTCAGCCGTTTATCTGGAGAGACAATATTTGAGGTAAACGTCTAGCATGTTCTGTGACCAGCAGCAGATGAAAACTCGCTGCGTGATTTCATGAGGTGATTCCCTTATCCTCTGTAGGATCATGCTCGGAAAGCTCTGGACGTTCTGTGGGAGAAGCGGCAAAGAGGAAGTGACCTCGTCGGCACGGTCATCAACATCCACAATGGAGACTGGGTCCGCCGGGGTGAGGCTTTGCTTTGCCTTTGCTTGTTGTCTTACTTTCGCTTGTTGTATACCTTGATTGTTTTGACTTTTTGTGACTTTATACATTTCACATTGACTTCAAGCCTTCGGATAACCATTCTTATCTGTCTCTTACAGACAGTGGTGTCGGCGCTGGTATTGACTCTTATTATGAATACTTGATGAAAGCTTATATTCTCCTTGGGGACAAAGTGTATCTGGAGAGATTTAACACAGTAAGTGTTCTTAATTCTCTCCAACTTTCTTCTGTAAGACTGGATTACATTGCGTTGCTTTTATCACATTTTGATTATCACAATTTAGCAAGTTACCTTTATTATTATGTAGTTTGCATTATACTCTACACCTGTCAAATCTTTCATTTCTTTTCATCACTGTTGTTGACTCTGTTGTTGACTGTTGTTGACTCTGTTGTTGACTCTGTTTTTGTCTGTCGTAACAGCACTACAGTGCCATCATGAAATACATCAGTCAGCCTCCTCTGCTGTTGAATGTTCACATGCACAACCCCACGGTTCACGTGCGCAGCTGGATGGACTCACTGCTCGCCTTCTTCCCCGGATTACAGGTGCGTCTCCTTCTATTATATACTGTAAAACAAAAACCAGTCAGTCAAATAAATACTGGACTGTTGAGTGCTGCGTTTACTGACGTTATACAATCTGCAGATTGCTGAAAATGATCATTAAAGTCTTGCAATTTGTTTGTTTTAATCTGACATTTAACAATCAAATAAAATGGATAAACTGTGTATTCAGCTTATTTCCTGTATTAATAATCATGGTTATTATTATAATCAGTTTCTGTCAGTAAAGTGGAGATACTCTTACTTTGAACACTGCTTAGAAGTCACAAGTGTGTCTTTACAAACAAAACTAACTGAGATTTATGTGTGAACACATTTAGGTTCTGAGAGGAGATTTAAAACCTGCCATTGAAACTCATGAGATGTTGTACCAAGTCACCAAACAGCACAATTTCCTCCCTGAGGTAATTCATGGATCTTTACATCTAGTTAAAGGTTTTACAGCAGTTACGATCAATGATCTGTTGTGTTACAGGCCTTTACCACAGAGTTCAAAGTTCACTGGGGGCAGCACCCTTTGAGACCAGAGTTTGCAGAAAGCACATACTTCCTTTATAAAGTAAATAAATCTGACCTTCTAAAGATCATGCTTGACCTGATATGTGTCCTCCGTTGTTTTTAAATAAAGTTTTCCTTCTCGTTTTCAGGCCACAGGTGATCCGTACTACTTGAAAGTGGGCCAGTCTATAGTGGAGAAGTTGAACGCTCACGCGAGGGTGCCGTGCGGTTTCGCCGCCGTACAGGATGTGAGGACCGGTTCGCACGAGGACCGGTAAGACCAATCAGGTGTTTGATTTCCAAGAACCTACATCAGATATCTGAATGGATTAAGCTGAAGTGTGTTTGATTTCTCTCCAGGATGGATTCATTTTTTCTGGCTGAGATGTTTAAATACCTCTATCTTCTTTTCTCTGAGAAGAATCAGCTGCCTATAGATATTGATGATTATATTTTTACTACTGAGGCTCATTTGCTGCCTGTGTCTCTGTCCACGTCTCAGCCCTCCTGCCACAACAACAACACGGTAAGAGTGTTTTACTAACAGGAACCCAGTGATGATATCTGTGGTGTCTTCAAAAGATAAGAATAATTCTAGATTAAATTTATGGTTTCAAAAACATTTTTACAGAATAATATCCAGGGATTAAAAGTTTATTTATTTTGGGAAAGTAAGTAGCCACCTAGCAACCATCTATATATACCCTAGCAACTGCATAGTAAAGCCATAGCAACATCCTGGAGACTATTATAGTGCCGAATCATGCACCAGCAGAAAGCAAGTCAAATGTTTCATATTTTTGTTTGACCTTCACTGTTTGGCTTTTAGGTCCATTATAACTATAATCTGTAGAAACAGTTTATAGCCTCTTAGTACCATCTTAGATTTTAAGTCACTCATTTGCTGTTTAACTCTTACATTTTCACAGTGTTCCCATCGCTGGTTTCCACCTTTGTCACAATAATTAAAGAGTTTTGTGTGTGTTTCAGCAACCTCAAGCATCTTACGAAGACGATTTATTTTCATATTCCTGCCCCAGCGCTCAGACCCTTTTCCCCAACAACCCCACGTTTGCCAAGTCCATCAGAGACGGCTACAAATACCTCACAGGTGTGGGCAGAGCCCAGCTGAGCTCACCTGTCAGGTGTGTAACATTCACACATGAAAACTGAGTACCCTGTCTCTAAATGAGTCATGGTTAAGAAACGCTCAAGAAATGTTTTGAGAACGTTGAGGGCAACCATGATCTCTTCCACACAGAGGGATAGAATTGCCTCTTCATGACACAGGCCTGGAGCCGGTGGAGTTTCTGAAGAGCATCGGCATCTCTCTAACATCTCTCACTGAGCTGGGCTCCTCCATCCGAGGATCCGGAGCTCAGGTAAACATCCACGAATCTCAAGTCTGTCCTTCTCGCTTCTTCTGTCCTTCTCGCTTCTTCTGTCCTTCTCGCTTCTTCTGTCCTTCTCGCTTCTTCTGTCCTTCTCGCTTCTTCTGTCCGTCTGTTCATCTGTGCGTCTGCTCTCAGGACTCTCAGAAAGGTGTCTTCAAGCTGAAGCTTGTTGCAGAGGTGAGCCAAACCCCTGAGCAAGAAGATGTTGTGCCGGTGATCGTCCAGCTCATTTCCCCCCCGTTTCTGGGTAGAACGGTTCTTACAGCTGGACCGGCAAAGTTTGGAATGGACCTTACCAAACAAGAGCATGGGGTGAGCCGTGTTTGGGATAAATGTGTTCAGTTGCCATGTTTCTACATGTTTAATTCACAAACTGTTGCACAAAAGTGTGTTTGTCTTCAGTATGAGTTGTAAATGCTTTCAATGCAGGGTCAATACAACCAGTATTTGTTTGTTTATATTGTATGTGTTGCGACCTATCCCACAATCCCCCACTCAAATGTGTCGCTCAACTTTCATAGCAACTGAATGAGTCAGTTCTGTCGTCTCCAAGCCAATGGAGACGCATCAAAACACAGTTAATTTGCATACGATTTGAATCCCTCTGTCGCAGGTGAAGGGCAGTGTTATAAGAAGCGTTCCGTATGCGGCGTGTGGAGCCGTTGAGAACGCCGCGGAGCTGCAGGGACACATAGCTCTGGCATCAAGGGGAGACTGTATGTTTGCTGCCAAAGCCAGACGGCTGCAGGAGGCAGGAGCCATCGGCATCATCTTCATTGGTCAGCTGAACCGCTTTAGATCCTACAGTTAGAACTCAATCATCAGTGTTCACCCGCTTTTGTTCTCCCAAACCCCTAGAATTTTTTTGCAGGATGTCCAAGCTGTCAGTGATGTCACTTCTGACAGTGGTCAACGTTTGTTTCTGAATGTTCTCACAGATCACAGAGAGGGCACCAGCAGTGCCGAGACTCCACTCTTCCAGATGGTCGGAGATGGAGACACTACAGATGACATCACGGTTCCTCTGGTGTTCCTCTTCAGTAAAGAAGGAGCTACACTCACTGCTGCTCTGGAGGAGCATCACAATGTTGATGTTCTCCTGCTGTCCAAAGAGAAACAACTGGGCAAAGGTAACAGATCTCTGCAAATACTGCTCCACAGTCAGCAGAGGTTCTTAGCATCAGACACACGACAGACTAATTCCCATCTTTAAGACGCCAAGCTAAAATTTATGACATGCGTTGAGCAGTTGCAGCCACCTAGCATTTAGAGAAATAATTTTTGGTTTTTTCCATAGAAAAACCTGAGAAGTTAAACATAAAGTTTCGTCTGAGTAAGGAGGGCGAGTCCGCTGAGGGGGGGGTGGACGGCACCACCATCCAGCTGGTGCTGGAGCAAAACGAGGCGACTTCAGAGACCACTGAAGAGAGCGAGACGGCTTCCTCCACGGGGACCTGCACATCTCCACAGGAAGAGCCCGAAAAAAGCCCTTGACAACGGGATCAGTCTGTGACCACCATCTACTCAACAAAACACAGGGCTGTTGCTCCATGTCACTGACCTCAGATCAGAAGACGCAGGTTAATTGTGCTTAGGAGAGAATCTGTTTCTGCTAAGCCTCGACTGTACCATCTGAACTCCACACAGGGGAGCCAAACTTTTTCTTCTCTCTGAAAACGTAAAGATGGTCTTACCTTGTGTAGTTTCTAGATGGGGAGGGTTAGACATGCAAAGCTCTTGTCTGTCTGATATCGTGCTAGTTTTTATAGCCTCCCCAGTTTATCTGGACCACAGTTTATGTTTTGTTTTTGTTTCCAGGCTCATCCTGTGTTTATTTTGTACATTTTGTGTCTTGAAGTCTTTAGTACATTCTTGAAAGGACAGTCCAACCAGAAATGAAATTTCTGTCATTGTTTTCTCAGCCACATATCGGTCCAAGTCTGTGTGATTTTCTTTGTGTCTTCTTAACTATCCAAACCTTTTTGCTTATATAGTTACAGTAAATGAGAACTGTGGTAAGCACAGGTTTGGATCAGCGTAACGCGAGTAAACGCTGACAGAAATTTCACTTCTATTCAAAGAATTACTTTAATACAGTGATCGTATGACATCATATGTTGTTTAATAGGAAAGAATGGACCAGAATAACAACATTGTTTTATATAATGTAGACAGAAATATCAGGGACATCAAAGATCTATGACTTGAATATGTTTTGCGTGTGAATGTGTGCTGGGCTTTGTGCTTGTTTCAGACTGTGTGCATTTTATCACATGCCAGTCTGTGTGTTTGTGTGTGTATGTATGCAACTTACCATCTAATGCATTTCTCACCCCTTTACATGCAGTGACTGGTCAGAAAAGATTTTCAAACGTCTGCCGTGGTGTTTCATCTAACCTGAAGGCTTTTTGTGCAATAATACATATTTAATGTGTACAGTGGCATAGCGGGGCGATTATAATTATTTGGGTCTCATTTATTTAGATTTGTTTTGTCATTTATAACTCAAGACAGACAGACACGTTTGACTCATGCTTTACTGGGAATTATTGTTTACATTAGATTTATTGCATCTTTATCTGGCTTTCAAAAATTCACCTGATTGATGTTAAAAATGCATCTCTGTTTATTTTACGTGTTGTTTTGCTTGCTGTTATATTGAGCATTTATTCCAATGCGTGTGTCTCACACATATACACTGCACTATAAACCAGACTGCAGACGTATCTGATTAACGGTTATATCAGGCCAAAACCTTTACATTTTAAGCCTTTTTACAATGTGTCAAATGTAACTGTTATTTATCCCTGTTAAAATAAACTGCTAAAACCAGCCTAACCTGCTTTTTTTAGCTGGTCTCTCAGTCTGGTTTACGATGGTTTTGACCAGATTAAACCAGTTATTTTTATCTTAGGCTGTTTTTAGCTGTATTTTTAGCAGGGATGGTTGAATATGAATGATGTGATACCTCTGGATTCATAAAGGGCTCCTGGTCTTCACTTTAAAGTGGCTACACAGTACAGAAGTATTTATCCAGGACCAAAGAGATTAAATGTTCACTAGCTGAGACTGTATGAGATTTTAACAGGAGCCGTTTCTGTAAAGACTGATGAATGATCCGGATATGCCATTAAAGTCAAGTTATTAAGAATACCTTTTGCCCTTTTATTTTTTAACATTACAGCTTTATTAATGATATAATACGTTGGTCATAATTATTGTAAGTTACAATGTCAATGTAAAGTATTTTGCCACTCAGATTAACACTCAACAACAGCCGTATTATCAGTCCAGGAGTTGTTAATGTAAATGTAAGAAGCATTAGCATTTGTTGTGACATATCATAGAGTTTGATACAATTTGGTGCAATTATTGGGTGTGAATGTAAGTATGGGGTTGACCTGAGTTTCAAACCTGTTTGCTTAGTGGCAAATGTGTTAATCAGTGTGTGCGGGAAGAGGACAGTACTTCTCAACTGTAAAAAAGTACCAGCTTGGGTGTGAACTAAACTGATGGAAAGAAAAAAAGTTGTGCTGAAATGCAATATAACATTAGTAATAAAACAATATTCATGTTGTTTTTAATGAAAGTGGGATTATACCTCAAGTAATGTATGAAAATTAAATGTGTTTGATATGATTTTACAATGTTGGTATGTAGTGGACATTGGATCCATCAGTAGTTGTGATTTTCACACAGTAGTAGCATATAGATTATAGTACAGTTATTTTTAGTTCTGTTACTGTTAACATGTTGTGGATAATCTAACATATGGAAGTCATTTAATGCCGTTTCACGTCATGTTTAAAAGAATGACTGTATTCATAAATAACTGCTGTATCTCAGTATTTAACACCACAGGAAACCTGCTGCGGCCGGATGAATTTTTATTAAGGTGTGGATTTCAGACAGAACTGTTACAAACAGGTATTTCAAAGGGCGTAACAAACACAATTTGCCAAATTGTCGATTTAAAACTAAATGAATGTCTCTCACATTGTGCAGTGATTATATCTTTGTAGTTTAACAGGTTTCTTCATGTAATGTGTTGATACACATCCACCCATATTTAGCAATAGAAAAACAGTCACGCAAAACTGGCGGTTAACAGACGCATCCTAAACTCTTCAAGGTAAGCAGACCATAAATTCCTGCTCATATTTTGTAATATTGCATTTTTATATTAATATTACTAAATATAACTCATTATTGATAACATTCTTTTTCTTAGACCAGGTCGAAATATCCTTCATAACAATGTTTAAGCTGCTTCTGTTCTCAGGTTAGTTAAAAGTTAATACCAACAATCTGGTTGTTTACATGATTGTGTGTTAATATACTGTATGGAATATATGACACATTGTGTTAAAGCTGTGTGTTAATAAACGTAACTTGTGCTCTAACAGGGTTTATGACCCTCAGCTTATGTGCCTCACGTTTGTACCACTTTGTGAATGAATCCAAGACATGGACTGAAGCTCAGAGTTACTGCAGAGAGAAATACACTGATCTGGCCACCATTGAAAATGAACAAAACATGATCCAGTTACTGAACACAGGGAATGATTATTATTCCACTGATCTGGCCTGGATTGGACTCTATGATGATCTGAACAGTTGGAAATGGACTCTAGAAGACAGTGACTTCTTCAGACCAGGAGAGAAAGATTTCAGGAACTGGTATAAATATAATCCAGTGAATTCTGGAGGACAGAGTTTATGTGTGTATATG
>JBAJNP010009396.1:0-18255 GCA_036877545.1 Yasuhikotakia modesta
GATGTTTGTTCCTCATCGCAGCACAAGCCGTTACGGTCCCAGCGTTCACTATGGAATCCTGAGAGGTATTTTTTCATTACTGAATTTTGGTTTCATTATAGAAAATGTAGGCCTGGTTTCACAGACAAGGCTTAGATTAAGCTAGGAGCAGCCCTAAATTTCATTTAAGTAGCTTTTATAAGTGAGCCTTAAGTAAGTGTGTGTTGCTCTCAGTTAATAGGTTTAGTTTAAGACTAGGCCTTGTCTCTAAAACCAGACAATATAGCATTATCCAACAGTAAATCTAAACAATCTGATTTAATATCCAATCTTAGTGTTGTGCTAAACCCAGCTACTCTGAAAATGCTCTATATTTTCACTCTCTAGGATGACCCTGGAAGCTGTAGCAATTATTTCACTAAATGCAATAAATGAATACAAATGGTCTCTGCTTTTTTGTTTTTCTTCATTTTTAGACATTATATAGACATGAATTGTAATACAAGTCTGAGTGACTTAATTAGTAAAACATACACTTTCACTTCTGCAACTGTTCTTAAGCAGTTAGGATGTATGTTGAGATGTGGTGAACCTGTCTTCACCAGGTAGAGCATGTTCCTGGATCAACATTTCTATCAGATGATAGCTGTAGGTTTAGTGTTAATGTTAGGTTTAGACTTACCATCCGCAGACACAAACTGGCCGACAGCTGAAGACACCCCTCCGCTGTTTTCCACAAACTGGACTTCAGATACAATGATGTTATCCTCCAGAACCGAGCCACAGGCCGTGCAGACCGCGCTCCCGCGGGCTGGGTCGATGTCAATGTCGGCTCCACCACAGTTTTTACACTGACGACTCATACTGAAGTTTCAGACCTGATCCAATAACACGTTTAATTATGACCAAGAAACATCAGACAAAATAAACATCAGTATTTGCCATATTCAATGTGTTGCTGTTTCTAATACTAGACTGTTTCATAAAACAGGCTTTGTTTTTTTCAATTGTGCAACAAAAGCACTTAAATTACACACAAATGCAACAACACGAGAAACTCAAACCAGCATTAACACGCAGACTCGAACCCCGGTCGCCCGACTGAGAACCAGCACATAATCCCGCTCTGCTACGCAGCACACACGGAAGCGCTGGACAAAGCTCTCTTTAGCCAAACCTTTAACCAACGTTTATTTAGCGTTGTTTTAACATTAGCACATTTACAGGCTTACATTGGGCTTTATTAGCCCAGGTTAGCAGTTACACAGCGTTATTAATACCCATATTAACACCCATAAGCCTGAGGACGCTAATATGCTGATATCATTTTAATATGCTAGCGTGCAGTACAGCCTCCATAATACACACATAAATCTCACATAAATCTCACATAAATCTCTATATATCTCTATTTCATCGCTTTACTCTTTATTTTACACGTGAATTTAATACGTTTAATTTAACCTGTAATAACAAACGACTCACCAGTCAAAGGAAGTAAAGACGAGAATTAGCATTAAACACTTTCAATAAAACCCTCCGGTCCTGATATTATGAGGCTACAGGCCGTTTAAACCGGCAGGAGATGTTTGTGAAACATATTTAAACGTTATGTTATGATTAAATGTTTATTTTACGCAGGACGCAAGCACGGCTCGACCTCACGGGCTCGCCGCGGCAGTCGCGCGTCACGGGCGCTTCTAAAACAGTCAGAGGGGTGTCCGAAATGTCACGATGCACTGTTTCAGATCTTATGGGGAATGAATGTACCCAATCCGGACCATTTGTGCCTTTATTTCACTCAAATGAAGATTCCTGATAAACGGTCCTTTATTGTCTATCCTATGTAAACAACTCAGAAGTGTGATAAACACCAGACCCCTGTGTAAAGTTACGCTGGTCCGGCGGCGGACGCTCGGCCTTAAAGCGCGAGGATATGAAAGTTAACGTGAGACGATCAGATCGCAGCACCGATGTTTCGTCCATTTACTTACTTACATTATTTATTACTTGTTATTTCTGTAGTCATTTATCTCCCGTTAATATAGAAACACAAACGCAGTTGTTAATGGCGTGGACGCAAGACTTTGATTTTGACAGGACTGGAGACGTTTGACCAGGAAGTAAATGTTGTTCAGCGTGTGTTTCTGTGATCACAACTTTATTCATCATATTCATCATATTTATCATATTTATTCATTAATGACAGCGATCAGAGGCTTTAAACGGGCTGATGGAGTGGGACGGACTTCAGCTCAACCCAAACATCATCTCCGCTCTTAGAAAAGGTTGATGTGAAATCTGGTTCCCTTTAGTTATTCAGTCCAGTCGTTTGTTTTCTCATTCAGGTTTTTATTGTGTAGCCAGATTAAAATCAGCAAGAGAGACCCTGTGTGTCTCGGGTCCGGATTTGCAGAGACTGACGCATTTGTCTCGGTCTGATGTCCGGCGTTTACGCGGCGCGGCAGCGGCTGCGGTCCGCGCGTCTCCGCCGGTCACCGGTGCGCCCCGGTATTACTTATCACGTTATATTAAAGGAGAGCATAATAATGTTATTAAACGTTATCCTGAATGTTTCCTCAGCTTTGCAGCTGATCCGAGGAGAATGTCCTGCTTTGGAGACCGGACACAGGCTTTCGTTTGCCTGCCCGGTGCTGGACGGCCTGACGCGCGGGGGTCTCCCGTTACGGGGAATAACGGAGCTGGCGGGCGAGAGCGCAGCGGGGAAAACCCAGTTCTGTTTGCAGCTCTGCCTGTCGGTCCAATATCCAGAGGAAAATGGGGGACTGAACTCAGGTACCGAAACATTTGATAGAAAGAGGGAGGGCATGTTATTTACAGATGTGATGTTAAATAACATTTGTGATGTTATGTACAAATGTACGGTTATGATGCCAAGTATTATAACAGCTTAATTGTTCACACATAATAGATAGAAGATACATTTAAGGATATAAGTGCTGTAAGGATTGTATTGTGTGAATAACCCACCGCCGTGTTGACAGGAGCCGTGTATATTTGCACTGAAGACTCTTTTCCCATCAAGCGACTGCGGCAGCTCATTACCCAGCAGCCCCGGCTCAGACCCGACCTGCCCGCCTCTGTGATCCACAGCATCTGCTTCAGCGACAACATCTACATCGAACATGTGGCCGATCTGGTGTGACTCCAGACACACTCCACTTAACACTCCAGTGTAAACATGAGAAAACTCACTCCTCATATACGCGTGTCTGCTGACAGGAAGCTCTGCAGGTGTGTGTTTCTCAGCGTGTTCCTGTGCTGCTGAAGAGGGGTCTGGTCCGTCTGGTGGTCTTGGACTCAGTGGCTGCTCTCTTCCGTAGTGAATTTCAGGCAGATGAGGCTGTACAGAGATCACAGCATCTTCTGGCTTTATCCAGAACTCTCCACAACCTGAGCCATTGCTATAGTGCCCCTGTGCTGTGTGTCAACCAGGTTAGATGGGCAGAGAGTTTAAAACTCACACTATATACAGTGTTGTTGTGTGTATCGTGTGTGTGATATTGTGTGTGTGTGTCGTGTAGCTTAAGATTGTTACGTTTCTGTCTGCATCAGGTTACAGATGTTGTGGACGACCCAAATCCAGGAAGGTGTGATTTTGGGTGAGTGTGTTTTTGTCAGGTTCACACACACACACGCACACACGCACACACACAATCCTAGTAATAACAAAAATATACATACTGTACAATGCAGGAAGCTTTCGAGTACAGTAACATATTTAGAATGTTCCATAAATGAAAGTACGCATTCGGTATACAATTTATTTAGTGTAACAAAAGTTATAACAAAAGTGATTCATATAAATGTGTAAGAAGTAAGAGTTAATGTAGTGAGCTATATGTGGTGATTACATAAATACCATACTAAAGACTACTGCAGTATTCTTCTATGTTATCAATGTACCGTCTCATACACAGGCTGGTGGGGTGTAAGGTTCTGCCCGCTCTGGGCATTGCTTGGGCAAACCAAGTGATGGTGAGACTCATGCTCAGCAGACTGGCAGGCTGTGTGCAGTCAGACGGGCGGATCAGTGCCGCCCGGAAGTTAGAGGTCGTGTTTGGACCACACCTCCCTCGATCCAGCTGCCTGTGTGGGGTTTGGGAAGAAGGTGTTAGAGGGATTCCTGACGACTCTGATCTTCAGCCACAGAGCTGATGGTGGTCAAACATTCAGAGCCTCACAGAGAAGATGATGAGACCTGTAACAGAAACACTGCAGTCAACGGTTGTTACTGGACATGTTCTAAATAAGGCGATGTGAAGCTTTGTTTAAATCAACTGGACTTTGTAAAGAACGCTTCATTGTTGTAGCATTTAAACTGAACACCAACAATACCAGCTGCATCTTGCAAATGAGTATCAAGTGCAAATTATTATCGTTTTATCACAATTTTATAAAGCTTTTATGCTCTTTATACACAGAATAAACAGTTTTTCTTTTGGTATATGTTGTCCAAGCTTTTTAAATTTCAGAACATGTGAAACAAATTAAGTTTCCTTTAAAACTGTCCTTAAACTTCTAGTGTTCTGATTTTAAAGTCACTTTGGATAAAAACATCAGCTTTTTCAATTGATGCTGCTGGTTTAAAGTCTCTTTAAATCCTGATAGCAATCACTAAATAAAGTGGTTTAAGTATATTTGTATATAAATGTATCTTCTATGGAATACGTACAATAACACATTCATCCAATCACAGCATTTGCTCCAAAGGCAAAGACAGGATATACTGCTTGCATGTCAAACTATGTTTTTGCACCCAGCATGTGTTTTAAAGGAGGAGGGAATGTGGAGAGCTGTCTGAGAGGAGAGATCTTATGCGTTTAACGTTTTCTAAATCTTCATGATGTTACTCCTGTTGTCACCAGCAGAGGTCCATCAGAACTCAGTACTGTACSGTACTGCCACATCTTGTGTATGAGAATAACTGGTTCTCATTAAGAATCTGCTCAGCACTGAAGCAGGGCTGAATTACTGTAAACATTTGATGATCATGTGGGTGTGACTGAAAGATGTTGGGGGAGATTAAAGTGATAAACAGGTAAAAACAGACCCTCTACATATAAATATACAAGCACAAAAACACAAACACTTTCAGCAGTGCTTAAAGTCAATAAGCTACAGTTCACACACACACAACTCTACTGTGAATTCTTGGCTAGGTCTTTAATCCTGTGAAACACACACACACACACACACACTTACAGAAGTGATGGTGTAGGTGGACACTTTATACCATTTGAGGAGGAGCACACATCTATAGATGCACTCATTTGCACCCAAACGCTGTGAGCAACTTTCCCTATTAAACTTGTCCGGTCACCATGGTGACGATCACATGGGTTGTTTGTCCCAGATTGTTTGACCACCCCCACCCTCACAAGTCAAGTACCCTCTCCATCCATCCATCCATCCATCCATCCATCACAACCTCAACTGAACCCCCCAACCCCTGCCACACACACACACTCCTCCCCTCAGGTGTTTACTGCTGTGCTGTTGAAAATCTTGTTATGTAACAGCCTCAGTCGAAACACTTCACACAGACGAGCTTTCAGAACAAGCACAACTGCCCACATTCACTGCAGATCTGCAGATATCTTCAGAAAGACTCAGAGGCTGTTAGACTTCAGCGTGTGCATCAAGACGTCTAAATACTGACTCTGAGGCAGGCGTCTGTTAATATGCAGCCCATGACTCTCGCCTCAGCAAAAGCTATGACTGCAGATTTATCCACCAAACTCTCTCTCTCTCACACACACACACACACAACCATCTTGGCAAACAGAAGGTAAATAAAAATGGATTGTTGTGTTTAAACTTGAAGAGAATTGCAGAGTGTGTATGTGTGTATATGATGAATAAAACTGATGATATTGATGTTACACGCAGTAACATTTACATCCATACACAGATAACAATCTCACAATCTGATGTGCACATACACAGGCTGTCTTTCACGTCACTGTGAATCTATGTACACTTGTGATGTCATCAAGAGTCACATGTCATTTACGGCTCACGTGATTGGCTCAAAAAAACTGAGCGTCTATGAACAAAGACATCAAATCGCATCAGTCTCACCAGGTGAGACCAACAGCTACATGTGAGGAAACATTTGTGACCTGACTGAGCACAAAATTACATTAGATGCAAAGCCATTTTACTGAGACACACAATCACAAGGTTTAAAAACGAATCAGAGGGGCTGTCGCTCCATCACCCCCTTCAGAAGTGTCACAGCTGTACTGACATTGTACAGCAGCTCTTCACAGCCCGCATGTCTGCAGAAAGGATGGAACAATGTCAAAACGTGAATGACTTTGTGTTTAGGGACAAGCAGAAAGTTTTGGCTGCCAAGACAACCCGGATTAGTCCTGCCCCATTGGTCTGCAGCTGCGTCATCAGTTATTTCTGTACGGGCTCTTAACTCCATCTGTTATGAATTTATCTTACTTTGCTATTATTTTTCAACATACATTATTTGTAAATAACAAAATGGTTTCAAGAAAAACAACAACAAACAAACAGAGAGAGAGAGAGAGAGAGAGAGACATCATGTGTAGTGATTCAGTGGCAGCAGTGAGTCTGAATGTTACAGATGAGAGTTCAGTTTTAGTTTAAATAATTTAGTTGTTATTCCATTATTGAGAACATACAGTGTACTGATGGTTTACAGTGCTGGAAAGAGCAAATGCAAGTTAATTTAAATATTCTGACCTAAAAACATCTGTGACTGAAATTGAACACTAAAAATATGCTAAACAAACCTGAAGCTTTAAGAGGAGCTCCAGGAATTAAATGTTTTTCTGATCTAGCGGTAGTGGAGGTAACAACAATTTTTTTAAAAAAGGGCCTTTTTGGACTGAAGCAGAACAAGCGACGCTGAGGTCTTTAAAACACAACGACACTGGTTTGAGATCAGCACAGGAAACCAGTGGCATGACTGGAGTATTGTGCTCCTGCAGAGAAACTCTCACACACACAGAGCTGTTATTCAGCTCTCACAGAAAAACAGGCGCCTCCACCCTTTATGCAGATTCTGTTAAATGGGGGCTTCAAACTGTAGACCCTCCCCACTGACACACACTCACATTCATACAGACACAGAGAAGTAGGTCACATTTTGTCACCAGTAAAAACACTGGGAATTAATAAATCATGTTCTATGTTGTATTGCACTGTCAACAATCTCTCTCTCTCTCTCTCTCTCTCTCTCTCTCTCTCTCTCTCACACACACACACACACTCACACACTCAGACCAGGCCTCATTTCTACAACGTTTTGGGAAGAATCTGTAATGAGACAGAGGTGTTGTGGAGGGAAAGCCATTTCCATGGTAACGGGAAGCCAAGCTGGACAAAAACATTTTAGTTGGAGAAGGTTTGAGCAACAAACCCGTCAGACTCAAAACAACTCACAAGTTCAGTAACATAACGCTTCATTATCTTTAAATGATCAGGAAAGATGATTTGAAATTTCCACAAGCCTTTGTGGAATGTTGGGAATTTGTGGACAACATTTAAGACGGATTACTTTACTTTACTACAGTACAGTTTAACGCAGTGATGGGCTTTTGAAGGCATTGTATTAGTTGGCCTGAAGGAGGCACAAGTACCGCTGCTCTCTCAGAAGATGAGCTGTTTTTAGTACATCAGACAGCAGTTCCTGTTTTAGCTACAGCAGCACTGTCCTAGACCGACTCTCCTGTCTGTTCCCAACACCGTTATATAATCCACTGAAACGCATCATTTTCATTTTCATTACACTCACATCTGACAGCAGGATTAGGAGGGAGGGACGCCAACCGGCCCTGAGGGAAGAAACACAACTCTGTCTTTAAACACTGATCTCAGACCAGTTACTCAGCCCAGCGCTCCCACTCATCTGTGTTGTCTGCCTTATGAAAAGATGATCTCAGGTCACACAGCATGATACTGAAAACTGCAACACATGCGATGCATTATTAAATAAACCCAAAGTGTGTCACATACAGACTGTGGTTTTACTGCGGTCAGCTGAGGGTCACAATGAGGTCATGACATTATCAGGCCATAAACCACAGGAGACTGATGTGATGCCTGAGCTAAAATGTCTCCAGGGATGGAAATGACATGACAGAATTTAGATCCATGAAGACAAACAGCCCCTCCCTAAACTCACACCATTGGTTGAGCCGATGCTGTGCTTAAACACAGCAAAACTGTTTGTATGGAAACTAATGTACAAATCTGCCTGTATGTTTCACAGGAGAAAGTATTTTAAGAGAAAATGATCACAAGCGTCCAGGAATGAATCCTGATGGGATAACGTTAAACAAACGTCTCTAAACTCCCTCCTGCTGTCCTCTGTTATTATCATCTGTTCTTTATTCTGATGTGTTTGTGCTTCTGTGTTTGAGAGAATACACTCTATATACATGACCTCTTCTCAGAAATCTGCAGAGATGCATCAGAGACCATCTGTGATGTGTGTGTGTGTATGAGTTGAAGGTTAAACCTGGAGGATAAGGTGTTGTTAAGCAGCAGAGCTCAGCATGATGTGTGTTTCTGTCTGTCCTTATATGTGATTTTATGATCAATTGTTTTCTTATTTTTGTGTATTAAGTTACTTGATGCTACATGCTAATTTATAGAACTGCTGTATAAAAACAATAACAGAAAGGAAAACATGCTGTCGTACTGAATATTAGCACAGTTATGATAACCTAAATCACAGCCATACTGACTCAACACATACAGCAGGTTATATTATTACAGTAAATAGATCACATTTGCTCTACGCTGCATGTGATTGTACAACTCTGTAGTGATTCTTAATGCCACGTGGCAGACAAAGAAGATTAACTGCAAACCTCCAGAGATCAGGTGACCTTCTCATGCCCGACTGCTTCACCGAGAGACGCCCCTCCAGCGCTCATCCCATCTGCGTCTCAACTCCTCCTAAAAACAATTTCTGACTGAATACAGTGACAATTAATACAGCCGTGTTGTTGTAGTTTTCTGTCTAGTTTGCTGCATTGATGAACAGACAGAGAAACATGAGTCAGTGCTTCTGTCTGTGATCAATAACAGTCCGGCTGGAGATGACAGTGTATCACTCACACACTGTTACGGTTGGTTGAGCAGCTGATGAATGAAGGTTACAGTCGCTTGTGTAACACAATGTTACAGCTTTAAACACAGAGACAGCCAATCAAATTTAGGGGTTTAGGTAATAGGTAATGATGGTAGTTTACATAGATTAGAAGACTAATTTTTAGATACATATTTATAATATCATGTAGATACAAAGAAAAACAAAAGTTTGAGAAACAAAAATAATTTTACAGATATTATAAAATCACAAAAAAGCATATTTACTATTTCAATGAAAGAATCCTGAGATGATAATATTTTTATCATGCACTGTTTGCAGCGTCTGTATGTTGTGTTATTTCTGCTGTGCTCCGTCAAGAGCTTAAAGTTTAAATAAAATAATTAAACTAAACTTGCTTAATAAAATTAAGGCATGTTTCTCAGACTCTGTGGGCAGGAAGCTGTTCCTGGCTGGTCTTACTAACATAAATCACCGATGGCCTTTAATACGTCCTATCACTAAACCTTTCCAAGAAGCTTCCTGGTTCTTGCTCTTTGCAGGAAGGAAGAACAGTCACAGCCCACAGTGTTACCTAACCTGTGTGTTCTGTCAGATATTTACAGCACTGCCGCTGTAAACGCTTCATTGTGAGAGAAAACTGATGTAACCTCACCCTTTAATGAAAAAAACAAGTTAAATCTGTAGTGAGGTGACATTTCTCATCACAGCGTGTTTCAAACAGACTAAACAGAGACTCAGTCACCTCCCGTCACATTCATGAGCTGTGACGTTTGTCCCAGAACTCCAGTGTCTGTACTGCCCTGTTCCCAAATCAGCTTATGGATTACAGGAAAACTGTTCACTGATTCACAGCCTCTGTGCCAAAACTCTGTGTGTGAACTACACACACTGACGCTGTTTAACGACGACTGAATCTGTATGTACATCGTTCTTCATGTATCTTAAATACACACGAGCGACAAGTATGTTGTGGTGTGTGACTGCGTGTCTTTACTGACAGAACGAGGCTTTATGTAAGAGGATAAGGGAAGGTTGGAGGTGCAGTGAGGTTTAACACACAATCTGATTTCCTCTCACCTCTACAGCACGCTGCACACCTGCGTCAGGTATCAAAGAGCTAGTGTGTGATACACACCACCCACCTGAAGACATAACGTGACTAAGTGTCTGTTTACAAATGTACTGTCTGTAGACAGGAAGTTCCTCTCAGAGCAGACAAGGAAGTAAGATGTTAAAAAGGAACCAGGATTTTAACCCTTTCATTCCCAGCCTGTCACTCATCTCATCAACATGAGGACAATGTGAAGCTGGACAAGGACACAAAGCAACATCATTTTCCATGTTACCCGGGAAACAGTCAATAAATCAATGAGTCTCTGACAAAACGCCTTGAAAGACTGACAGGAAATGTGATGCTGGAAATAACTGCATGAGTCTTGATGAGAAATTGTGATGCTTTTCTCTGTTATGCAGATGTGACATCAATGCAGAGCTATTTTAGCTGCAGATTATATGCCTGTAAAGTATTTTTAACCCATTATTATGGATTGTTCTGGAATACCATCCTGGGTTTTTTTTGTCAGTCAGTAACAGAAAAACACCTCGTGAAGAAATTGTTTGCAGTGATATATTGGCAGTAAAGATGTGACAGTGTGAAGATGACAGGAAGCAACAATTACAGCGTTTAATCCGTCTCCTGCTCCCTCTCATGTTGTGTTTGCTGACATCCTCTGTTTCTGCTAGACGTTCTGTGTCACACTTAAATACCAGCTACCTCTGAAATAACTTTTGTTTCCGGTGATGTCACTTAGGTGAGGCAGGTTAGTATTAGAGATTAGTCATAATGGTTAGTCATAAAGCTGTTAGTCGTCGCTTTAGCAAATTGATTTTACCACATTATAATTTGGTCAGTAATGTAACCAATCACTGACAGAAAAATAACTCTCAGAAAACATCACATTACTGAAGTAAAACCTCTAATCACAGGAATCCAAACAGACCGTCTGAGGTAATTATCAGGTTTGATGGCAGGTAAGAGTTAAAACCCACGACAACCTGTCAGATGCTGAAACTGAAGATCAGAGATGGCGCTGCTTCTGCGGTTCAGAGGCTGAGGGAATCTGCATGGCGGAGACGGAGACATTGTGCTTGTTGCCGCGGTAACAGGGCAGCTTTTGAAAAGAGGACTGACAGCTCAACTCAATGCAGGCATAGTCATGGGCTGCAGGTCGCTTGCAACCGGCCCTAAAATAGAGAGAGGACTGACACACTCTACGCTAATCTGACACACTACACACTAAAATGCTAATCAAAAACATTTAATGTTCAAGAGTGGAAAACATGATGTCAGAACGTTCTGCAGTCACTCATTTTGCCTGTAAGTTATAAAAATGCACTAAAAACTATATTTTAATCTGTTAGATTTGCAAAGTCAAAACAGGAGATAATTGTCTTCACAGACGTTCCATGTCCTTCAGACTTGATGCTCTTTCAGGAAAACAAACCAAAATGATTGATGACTCATCTTGCACTACATATCTTTTGTCCAATCAAATCTATGGAATAACTATGCTCCGCCCTCCAGCACCAGTAGTGGATCTGACATATCCGGTTTCAGTAGGAAATTTGGTGACACAGCAGAGAATATGGGACCTTTAAAAATATACATGACAAATATTTTTGCTGTCATCCATTTACAAAAAATGCTCTACTCTCAATATTCTGAATCGATACATAACATCACAGTTTAACAAAACAGCCGAACCTCCTCTGAGCACAAGCGTTTCATGTGCATGATGAGGTATGTGAGGACTGAGGTGAGGCGCTTTGCCTCGTTTGCCCCTCCCCCTCTGGATGGTGTTTGATTCACATGCCCCCATTGTGCTGCTGAGGCTGTTCTCATGAATTAATGAGGCTTCAGAGCAGCAGTGAGTCCAGAGTCCTGACAGAACATCAGCTGCTATAAATTCACTCCTACATTTCAATTAAACTCCATTCTCCAGAGTAAAGTTTGAACACAGGCTGAATTTAAGTATTATAATGCATGTTTACGATGGTCCTGCCCCCAAACTTATGCTATTGGTTGAACCAACCTTGGCTGTGTTCAACCGATGTGTTTAAATGTAGTGCTACACAGCCAACATGTTTAAAGACTTAGAAATTAATTCAAATCAAAATATAAACTACAAATGGCTGCAGCCATAAATGTCTCTGAATATAAAAAAGTGCAACTTTAGCTTTCACTGAAGTGTAAGAGGATAGAAGCTGCAGTATTAAAGTTTAATGTAAACAGATAGGAGCAGCAGTGAATGGCCTTCAGCACAACACAGCATCACAGATGAGACACAGATAACACAGCGTCTCTGCTTTCACTCTCTCTCCTCCTCTTCACTGCTGCTTATGTCCAAAACTTCACTGAGTATCAGATGAGGGCCATTAACTGACATTAACATTAAAACGTCACATTTTACACCCAACAGAAGACAAAACAAAAAGATAGAGCTATATTGCACAAATCAGGCAGCAAACTCATTAAACAGCTAGTGTCTAATGTTTTAAATGCACTTAAAATATATATAAATATACTTATAAAAATAATGAATAAAAATTGTTTCTGTAGCGTGAGATTTCAGCTCAGTTCATAGTTCCTGACTAATATATGAATTTGTTTAATTATAATTATTGTTAAATATTATATGTTTTAAATAAAAGCTGACTACATATATTGTAACTCATTTGAGAGTTTTAAAAACACATGCATTTACAAGCACAGTGAGGTGAATCAGAAAGAGAGAGACAGTTGTTTACAGTAGGACAGAGGACAGGTGAAGGGATAACAGTACAAATGGGAGTCTGAGATGCCCAAATGCATCATGGGAGATTGCAGCACTGCAGTGGTCACTGCGGTCGCCCCTCCTCCTGGTGCCTTAAACACACATTCATGAGGAGAAACATCATGACAGGGTCTCAGAGATGCGTGAAACATATCTTTTGTCCAATCAAATCTATGGAATAACTATGCTCCGCCCTCCAGCACCAGTAGTGGATCTGACATATCCGGTTTCAGTAGGAAATTTGGTGACACAGCAGAGAATATGATTTTAACAGCTCAAAAATCTGCTCAAAGTGAAAGACAACATTATGCTAACATCAAGTATTCTTCATCAAAGCCAAAATCCTGAAAAATCAAACACAACAGATGTCGGCTGAACGAGTTGAGTCTCTTGGAGGCTCTCAAAACGCAAATCTTTAGGTACTAAAGTTTCTGCCTGGTTCTGAAGAGGATGATGTCATAACATGTTTCTGTAGCTCAACTAGATCAGTAGTGAATGTCTAAATAAATGCTTTAGACCTCTAAAGTTTCTGCGTTTGCCATGTTTTTGTGTCAGGTGACAGAAACAGAACCGAGCAGCATTGTAACACGCCGCCAACGTGAAGACGGTTGTGTTGTGGTTCTGGTGGGTGTAAAGATCACACAGGGCGTCTGTCTAACAGTGAAGCCGATGCAAACAGATGGAGATTCCAAAGGCGAGAGCAACAAGACAAAAAAGTTATTTAATCAGCGTTTATGCACTCGCTGTTTAAACTGATGCACACAGGACAGGGATTTATTCACTCACTCTGCAGGTGTTGAGCAGCGGATGAGGCGTCTAAACACTGTCATGCTATGAGCTGCAGGTCTGTTGAATAAATCAAGAGAACAGCCAATCAATTTTTAGTTTAACATAAAGAAAAAGGGGAGGGTCCCTCTGGCAGTGATGGATTCTGGGTAATAAAGGCCCTGGAAAGTAGCGAGCCAATGAGAGATGGATTAACACACGCAGGAAATGGAGGGTGTTTGTGGGTAAGAAACGTCCAGCTCTCATGAAGAGAGTTACAGCACAAGGAAACATATTATGACTTCATATACAGAAGGAACAATAAAACAATATCACTGACCAAATATATAAATGGCTGTAATGCAGTTGCTTGTGTTGGTATTTTGTATCATTTATCTCTAGGTCAGGTTGTCAAGGAGACTGTATGAGACTGTATGTATATAACATGAGATCCACAACTTCACTATTATATCACATTTATATCACATAGCCCTGTTGTCCTCTGAACTAATCGCCCCTGTGCAGAGGTGAGGTATGACATCATCACTTCCTTTGTTCCCATGACAACAATCAGCACGGCAGCCATGACGTGTGCAAACGCAAATCTGTGAAGAAAAGTCCAGAGGTGGATGAAGGAGAAGATAAAATCAATGAAATCATCTGCAGACAGACAGAACCAAACGACATAAGACACACACACAAGGTCCAGTTCAGTCTCCTGGAGCAGGAATGAATTCCAGGGCAGCACAGGGAGGAAATTAACTCTGTCCCACAGTCACAGAACAACGACCACACAGCAATACTGTAAAACATTAACACTGCTGTGGAGAGACAGGATTTAAAGACGGTGAAGGAATAATGGGTTTATATACCAGTGTGTGTGTGTGTGTCTCAGCATCATGTGATTCTCAGCATCATGTGACCAGCAGACGACAGCAGCCCTGCCCAACACTCTATCTAATATAATAATATTTCATCCAGCGACAGAACCAGAGAACAACTGTTCCCACATGCAGCTCTGATATAAGTGCCTCACAGCCGCAGAACAACTGCAACGTCGCATGATGAGCGCCTCAGTGTGTGTGTGTGTGTGTGTGTGTTATGTAACACGGAGTGTGTACTGCAGGTTCTATTGACAGCTGAGAGCTGTTTTGTGTGAGTCAGCAGAGCTCTTTACATTAAGCAGTAAATACTGCAGTGAACAACACAGTCAAACCCTTGACAGCACTACTGATAATCCTTCTCATGCGTCATTTGTCAGAGACAGAAAGTAACACTGAGATTTGCTCTGAAGAGTCATTGCAAGAGGCTCTTACAAGCGCTTAATGAGAACCTAGGACACCATTGGCCTCAGTGGCTGTGTAGAGCTGTAATCATCTCCACCTTAGACAAATATCCTGACCTGAATACAAGCTCTGTTTCTGTAAACATCATCTCAGGAACTGAAAATAATTTTGTACCTGAATCCTCAGAATGGATGTTATAATGCAGATGACATCATCAGACCTCAGTTACATTATCAAGTGGCACCGAATTTAGCCGCTACACCTGGTACTAGATTTAAGATCACAGAACCACATAAACACTGTAAGCTGTGTGTGTGACAAACATGCATGTGTTTATATGCAGTGTACAGAGCTGAGTGGTCAACACTACAGTGAGCTCAGTGTTCAGTGAGCGTTCAGTAAGCGTTCAGTGAGCGTTCAGTGAGCGTTCAGTGAGTGTTCAGTGAGCTCAGTGTTCAGTGAGTGTTCAGTAAGCGTTCAGTGAGCGTTCAGTGAGCGTTCAGTGAGTGTTCAGTGAGCTCAGTGTTCAGTGAGCGTTCAGTGAGCGTTCAGTGAGCGTTCAGTAAGCGTTCAGTGAGCGTTCAGTGAGCGTTCAGTGAGTGTTCAGTGAGCTCAGTGTTCAGTGAGTGTTCAGTGAGCGTTCAGTAAGCGTTCAGTGAGCGTTCAGTGAGCGTTCAGTGAGTGTTCAGTGAGCTCAGTGTTCAGTGAGTGTTCAGTGAGGGAGCTGAACACACTGCTGTTTGTGGCAGTGAGTGACGGCGGCTCTTCTTGGCCTCTCTGCACAGTCTGATTTATTATTCAAGATAATTGAGTTCTTATGAAAGCTGATGCTGCCCTAAATTCATTTGACTAGTTAAAAATTGAAAGGCACCTGTTGGCAGCCGCTGTGACCACAGTGAGTGGAGAGCAGAGGAGAACACAGGAGAACACAGGAGAGCAGAGGAGAACACAGGAGAGCAGAGGAGAGCAGAGGAGAACACAGGAGAACACAGGAGAGCAGAGGAGAACACAGGAGAGCAGAGGAGAACACAGGAGAGCAGAGGAGAACACAGGAGAGCAGAGGAGAACACAGGAGAGCAGAGGAGAACACAGGAGAACACAGGAGAGCAGAGGAGAACACAAGAGAACACAGGAGAGCAGAGGAGAACACAGGAGAGCAAAGGAGAACACAGGAGAGCACAGGAGAGCACTGGCAGGCATCAGCTGAAAACAAGCAAGACAGCCAAGCAGACAATTTTGAAAAATACTGCTGTGAATTCAGTCACTTGTGGAGATCTGTGTGCAAACTACTTATGCAAATTAGCCTGTATAATTTACTGACAGGCTACAGACATCAAACCTGCAGCCTCATCCACTGGTAAAACGTACACAACCATCGACTCATTTGGATGAAACATGAAGCCATCAGTGGTCACAGCAGTCTGTGTGTAAAATCATTTTCCAAGAGTTTGAAACACAGATTTTGAATAAATTTGCATCATATTTTTACCCTCACTAAATAACGATGATTTCGGCTCTCCGGAGCTCCAGTAATGTTACTGAAGAGGAGATGAGAGGATTTAACGTTCTCAGAGGATGCAAATGAGACTCTTGAAGAGAGAAACAGGGTGATTTTGACAGTTCGCTGTCAGACGCGTTTGACATGCATGGGGTCTTTGTTAGACTGTTACTCTCCTCTGAACAAATAAAATGTTCTGGTTTGTTATTCCACTAGTTCACAAAATCACCAAAGTTGGACTGATACGTTTCTTTGTTCAACTTATTGGTTATTATCTTCATAACTATACTGGTCGACCAACATTCACAGCTGCATAAACTAGCCCAAACCAGCATGCAAATGTCCATTGATATTGCTTCCATGTTCTGTGTTTGTAAAAATAAAGGAGATGAACACACATTCTGCTGTTGTCGCCCTATGACATCATCACGCCCCGGCTTTGTCTCGCCCTGTCAGAATGCGATTGCTGAACTCTGTGAACCACTGGAGAGAGGAAACCAGTTCACAGCCTCCAGTTCACAAACTGTCATGATGAATATTCATCAGCTGCAGTCTGGAGCTCATTCCTCGTTGAGTCTTTCTGTAGTTTAACAGACAACAGTGGAGGCAGCATAGCACAGAAATCACTACAGCCAATCACAATAATGGCCAAACTGAGCACAGCATCACCATCATCAGATGCACCATCATCAGATGCATCATCATCAGATGCATCATCAGATCTCTGACAGCCTGGATTTTAGTTATTTTAACTGCTAGATGAGACAAAATCTTCTTCCTCATGCAGAACACAAGTGTGTGCAGCTTAGCCTCAGGTTAAAACATAAATCACAAGTATCACAACAAACATTACTTTTATATTTAAAGCTATTTCACATTGTGTTCTGACTCTCATTAACACTCAAATCCTTTACCCTTACAGTCAATGTCAACAAACACAAACACCACAAACGTAACAGACCCATATTAAAAAAACAACAGCCTGGTTCTTTCTCACGGCAATATCAGAAGAAAACTGCCAGTAGAGTATTTAGCTCAGGCAGAAGCAGGGACACCCTAAACAATATCCCAACACCATCATATCCCAACACCATCATATCCCAACACCATCAACACTTTCAGACTGTCTCGATTCCAGCATGAGAATCTGGGACAGAAATAAAGGGAAAATATCATGTGATGAATGTAAGCAAATGATGTTACATGTGGACGCGACGCCACCGCCTCTCCAATACAATGAATGGACTCAAATAGCGGCCAATCAGAGCGGCGCTACTGCGGGTATATAAACCCGTAAAGCCGCTTATTTCTGCGCATCAGTCTGTGCGGCTCCGCTGGACTTTAATACCGACTTTATAAGAAACTCTGTGCGTGAGGTATGAGCTTTAACTTTATTCACCTCGTTCAGATTATGAGCCTTAATGCACTTTATTGTTATTTACAAGATATGATGTGATAACGATGAATAACGCGTTTTTAAAATATGAACGCATTGAATAACGTTAATGAATATAAGGAACGCATTGAATAACGTTAATGATATATAAGGAACGCATTGAGTAACATTAATAAATATAAGGAACGCATTAATAATGTTAATGAATATAAGGAACGCATTAATAATGTTAATGAATATAAGGAACGCATTAATAACGTTAATGAATATAAGGAACGCATTGAGTAACATTAATGAATATAAGGAACGCATTGAGTAACATTAATGAATATAAGGAACGCATTGATATTCCGCATGTATCGAGGATGATACGCTAT
>JBAJNP010009397.1:0-18254 GCA_036877545.1 Yasuhikotakia modesta
ATATGACTAAATATACAAAATTAGTCAGAGACATTAAAGTAAAACAAACACTAACAGTCTGTGTAATGCAGCAGCCGTTCATCTGCATGTTTGGGGAGTTTTTCTGTGTAGAAGAAACGTTGTACAAACGTTTTAGAATGACCTTAAATAAATCATTATATTCATTATTATTGCAGGCCTTGAATTTCAGGTCATTTGTAAAACAACACGTGGGAACATATGTGCACAAGCTCGTTTTTAATGATAATCACTGTGAAACGTTAGAAATGTTCTTGCAACCTAATATATATAGTTGGCGAGTTGCACACGTTCCTACACAAGCCGTAGCCTGTGGCTGAACGAATGATGCTCGTTATCTGTCGTGTTGTCGGGGGGTTGACAGCACGTTTCCCGTCATTTCCCCCGGAGTCACGGAGTGGATGTCAATGCAAAGAGCTGCTCGGCGTGTCGGGCGCGTTCATTGACACACCGGAGACAAACTTGTGCATTAATCTTGCGTTCATTTCTAATGCGTGTATTTATGCACGAACGTGAGGAAGTCACGGCGTTTATTATTTACAGAAAACACGTGTTTGAAAAGTTGCGCGACTGCAACTTCATAAAGTCACTAACATCGGTGAGAGCAAACAAATGAAAGTCTGTCTTTCCAGATGGTTTATGAAAGGATGAAATATGCGGCACATGTTGCGTTTAAAAGCTTTATTTATGCTGTACTAAAGCGTTCGTGGTTCGGTGTGTAAAGCGGACCGGTTCACCTGGGACTGGATCCCGGCGGATGAACTTTACGCACCGGGTGAACGATGTAAATAGACCCGCTGTATCACACACGTGTCCCGCTATGTTACCTGGTTGAGTCGCTTTACATGCTCATGGTTCATTTTGGCAGATTGGATTTGACGTGTGGCAGGTAAGTATGAGGTTTAAACACATTGGTAACCCTTAGAGTTTGAGGTCGTGCTTTGGTAAAGCTGTGTTTTAAAGCAGTGGGTTTCTGTGAACCTGCTTCTGACTGGTTAACAAACCAAGTGAAGTTAGTTTGCAACCGGTTTACCTGTTAAATCAAAGGCTGGATGAATGGGTTGGACATTTAAAGTGGATGCGTGACGCTTTTAGTCCCCAACAGGCCCCAGATGAGTTGTTTACGTTGTTTGCATGAGGCTGTAACTGTACATGAGTAAAGTTTTGTGCTAGATTTAGTTTGTTATAAAGTGTTAGACTTTCACAAAGAAATGATCTTTTATGTAATGGGAATCATTAGGCAGAAAGCCACGTTTAACTACCAAGTGTTCAGAGTCGACCCAAATCACTGGTAATTCTGGAGCGTTATTGTGGTTTTATAACTGGTTTCAACTAAGTTACATGGTTTCTATCCTCTTGTTGCCACGGTAACACCAAGAGAAGTTAATTATCAGAAGAATTCAGATTTTCCCTCCGGTTCACTTTTCCGTTCGGTGAGACAAAAAGTTTCAAGTTATTTTTCAAGTCATTATTTTTTCCCTGTGCTTGTTGACAAAAGGCCCTTGTACCTTAGAAACCTGGTATGTTTAGTTACACAAATATTCACGAGACAAACACAGATTGAAAAACTTTGTAAACTAGCCAAGATGAGTCCAGGATTTCATGCATACATTAACGGGAGTGATGTAAACCCCACGCCGTCTTAACATGTCCCCTGCGATGCACAGGTTTACATTTATTACTTAGTTTGAATGGTACTGCTTGACCTCTGTGTTTTCTTTCTCATCTTATTTGGTCTTTTGTTTAAAAAATTGCGTTAACTAGCATGTATCTGCTCCTCTGCAGGAAATGCATTAAATTACAGGAAGGCCCACGCGCAGTAAAATGTTTCCCTGCTGTGTTTTGGCTCCGATTGGATTGAGTGTTATTCCACTGAGCGACGCTTCTTTAATTGTCTCCATGCTGAATAGTGTCATATTTAGAAGCATTTACATAATCTGAGTCATTTGCATACGGGCCAGTCGAGAAACACTATAGCAGATGCCTGCCAGCGTGGTCTACGTCACTTTAGCTGTACGTGGTGTTTTGTGTTTGAATGATAGGACAGGCTGTAACCTCACACTGCACACCTGTAATTTAAAGATGGCACATCCTGTGGTAGGAGAATCACATTAAGCAAAGTGTGATGCTTTTATTTTTTACTCAGTGACATATGCAAAACTATTTTTTACAGTCCTGAGAATTTGAAGGGGGCGGGGCTTAACTGGCAAGAAAACAGTGTTAAAAGGAACTTAATAAAATGTGTGTAATTGTCTCATTTTAAATGCATTTTCTTTTGATTTGAAGGCAAAATGTCCTTTGCTCTGCTTATATGAGAGTTTATAGTATTTATAAGAAAACTATTAAAGTGCACGAATGGTTTAAAGGTCACGTAAGTTTAGTAAAAGTTGTACCTTTAATAACAATGGCAGAGTTAATATTTTTTTTCTGTCTCTCTATTATGGTCTACGGTACTCAACAGCTTTTAAAGAGAAACTCTCAGAAGAGTTGAGGCAAAACTGAACGCAGTTCTGTAAGATAATAAGATTTTCCTTTTAAACAAATCTTATTCCTGAAAGCAACTCCTGGTTTTTACGTTGCCACAGTGAGAGCACATAGATTTTCGATCAGTTATTTCCTGTTATTATAGCAGCAGTCAGGCTCTGCAGAGCTGTGCTCATGATTCAGTCCACGAGAGTTTACAGGAAGAACAAGTTCAAAGCATGAGAGCCAATTTAGCTTGTCCAGGCTTACCAACAGCTGATCAATGAAACGTGTACAAACATGGGCCGCTAACAAAGTAAAGATGTTCAGGAGGCAGGAAACTTGGATTTGTTAGTCCAACCCTGTTAGTTACAGTAGCACTCTAAACAAACGTGGCGTGATAATGTGTATGACACCTTGGTTTGGCTTCATGTGGTAAATTTATCATTTTTATATAATGCACTGGGTTTAAAATGAAGCCAGTCATTTTTTGGAGATTAAAGGAATTAGTTAAAAATGGAAATTCTGTCATTATTTGCGCACTTTCATGTTGTTCCAACCCTGTGTACTGTTTTATCAACCCCGTGTACTGTTTATTTTTTGTAGAAAAACACAAGCTTTGTGTAGGTGTGGAAAGGAGGTGTGGAAATAATGACAGAATTTGTTTTAAAGGTAGGGTGGACGGTTTGACAGAGGCTAACAATATCAAGCTAGCTTTGAAAGCGTAAGATCCCGCCCTCTCCTCGAGGCGTCCCCAAAGCCACACCCCCTTCAACACGCATGACCCGTCTCCACAATGACGTGCAAATATATGTTTTCATAGGAAAGTAGGACATCCTACCATTGCATTGTATTGTTTCGAGCAGTGCACACAAAAGATCTCCTGCACAGAATATACTGAGCACATGAACTGCTAATGCCCCTCACTGCATCTCTGTCCGGCTGCTGGTTTTCTTGTTTATGTGCCATTAAATATTCTGGTAACAGGAGCTGGTATATTTGACCACGGACACACAGCAGACCTGTTATTTATCAAAGGGCAAGTGCAGTGGGCAGCCACTAAAATGAGTTGAGCCACAATGATGTGGAACAAGGTTTGTTCCTGCACCGTTCCAATACATCAATCATCTCCTGAATTCATGTTTTATTTAGATCTGTGTCCATGTATATGCAAATGCAGTCTGGACGTAATGAACGTTTTCAAATGAAGAATGAAAATGCGGCGCTCTCTCCAAGAAAGCATATGGATTTTGAGTGGTCCGTCAAATAATAATTTAGATCTGTTGTTGCTACGACCTACACATTCATGATCGATCGCTGGCCTGACGTGTTTGAAACATCTCGTCTAATTTAGCCATTTCCCCTTCGCTAATTAGAGCTATTAATCTAGAGAACATAGACTGAGAAACTGAGGCTTGATTCACCCTCAGCGACACAAACTGTATAATAGCATTCATCTCGCTTTTATTTCACTTACATTGCAAGAACTTTGAGAGAACATTAGCCATTGTTGTGAGAATGTTCCCTGTTTGCTGGGAATTGGAGTGCTTTAAGATGTCATTTCTGTCTCTTTAGAGATAAAATGCGTCTACAGATCGCTGGTGTCTCATGTAAACAGGAGAAAAACTAGCCAGCTGTTAGCATCAGATGTCATGAAGACAAGACAATGCTCTCATCTCATGATTGTTTGAGAACATGTGAGTCTTGTCCAGCTCGCGTTTCGAGGGGCTCTGTGCCATGCAGAGGGGGGGTTTAAAGACAGACACACCGTTCCTGTCATACAAAACAACACTGTTTGTTGATATAATGAAGCGTGTTTAGTTGATAAAGTTGGCTGGTGTTTTCCTGTATGAAGCGCAATGAGAGTAAGAAATTAGCGAAGCAGCTGTTTTCTGAAAAATAAATGTTGAAAAAGAGAAAGAAATGATAACATAAAAGTAATCGTGACTCAGTGGCTAACCTGAATCTTAAAGCCACAGGAATTGTGATAAATGCACAGTCATAATGTGTGGCACGAAAGCTTTAATTTAAACCTTAATTGTTGACTTGTTTTAATTCAGATATTTTAAGCATGGCGCTTAAAATACTTCTGTCTTATTATGTCAGAGATTAGACTCATTTCAATATAATTGCCCACGATGTAACTGTAATTTGCTTCAACTTTAAAAGGATTTTGCTGTGATATAGTAACATGCAAATGATTGTAAGCACACACAATTATGTTGTATTTAAATGTGATTTAAATGTGGTTTTCTGTGAGTGAGCACAAGGCATCAAAATGATGTTATCTTGACATGATGTAAAAAAATGTTATCTGTCGGTAAGTGACTTTTCCTAGAAATGTTTGTATTTGTCTGGAATGCAATGATAGGAAGAGACAGAGATTCATGGGTAAACGACAGTCAAACCCAGTTTAAAAGCTACAGATCAACAGAGCAAAACGTCTTTACGTTGAAGGTCCAGTGCAGTCAGTCATTGGTAAAGCTGTAAGTATCTCGCGTGCATTTATAGAAAAAGGGAGAATCTTGAACAGAATATGTGTAATAGTTTAATGCTTCTATGGGTTTTGCTTGTATAAAGAAATCAAGGATATGTCAGGATCAGACAGGCAGGAATCGGCGGTGAATGCTTGAACTTTCTCCATATATATTTTTTCCTCACTGCATACACAGCACATGTTTTTGAAGGTCTCACTATTCTGAGAGCAATAACCTGTTCATATAAGTCACAACACCTCAAAGTTCAAATATTTATGTTTCTATTTCACTTAAACCTGTTTGTTAAGCCTGTAATGTCAATAGGTCAGTTGAAATGGGGCTTTATGTTTCTGAAAGAGATTTTTAAAGAACGACTAAATCAGAGTAAAACATGATCCAGTTAAACTGGGTAGAACCGCTACGCTTTTCATTTAAAAAGACTTTTTTGGTTCCATATTTACTGACCTTTATATCACTCCAAACCTCTGTGACTTTGTTGCTTTGTTACACACAAAAGAAGATATTTAAAGAAATGTCTGAGTGTTTTTTTGCCCATACAATAGATGGGTGCAGCTGTTGTTTGCTTACTAAAGTACTTTAAAATCTTTTGTTTTGTGTCAGAAGCAAAAAGTCTCACAGGTTTGGCCTTTTTAGTTATGGGTAAAGCATCTCTTTAAGTTTGAACGTCGCTGTCGGATGTGGACGATGTACAAAACTTCTGTACGTTTCTGTACGTTTCATTTACTGTATGTGCCGCGGTGCTAGATTAACCTCACATGATGTTAACATCACAAGCTTTGGCTTTCTGTGCTGCTAAAGATCTCGGTTTACATTAATTCAGCCTGTTTAGCTCATAAATGACTGTGTTAATGAGCACAGGTAACACAGAGTAGATGGCGCAGTGGGGAATTGTTGGATAACAGCGAGTCTTGAAACTTTTCCCGGTTTGGACCCTCTGCTGTCATTCTCAGAGTTGCACATTTCCTCACACATTTCCTCAGATGGGTGTTTTCTCACCTAATGATGTCATGCAGTGAAAAGATGTGATGATTAGTTTCAAACTTTTTTTGAAAATCGTGTAAAACCTTCGCCTGGTCCCTGCAGGTTTGTGTGAGAGAGAAACTCACTGAGTGGGTCACTGCTAGTTTATAATTGGGAAAAATTGTCATGGAGAGAAATGCTCATTTTGACTGCCAATTATAAAGTCACAATGAGGATAGACTCGTTTTTGGTGGAAAATAAAATGACCTATTTATTACGTGTTTGCTCCCGCTTGGCTGATTCTTGTAATAGTTTGAAGTGAGAATTGAAAGTGTTTTTCTCTTTTGTGGTAAAATGTGAGGTGCTGTTTATCGTCGGGTCTGTGTTATGAAATCTTTGCAGCAATTGTCTTGCATTTTAACTCCCTCACTGTCAAATGAGCCCTGAGACGGTTGCTCAAGCGCTTTCGGTTTGTACGTGTCACGCACTTGCAGGTATAGTTTTCAGATGGGTGACAGTAACTGTCACAACCCCCACAGTCGCTCTCACACGCGCTGGCCAGTCTGGGGAAACTCAGGGTTGTGTATCATTCAAAATCAACACTGAAGTTACACAAGATAGGACCAACTCAGGGACAAAAGCATGCCTCTGCCTGGTATGTTTAGATAATGAGAATCTCCTCCTGGGCCTGTGGTTTATATGATCATAGAGGGCAAACTTCAGAAGTCTCTGAGAGACTTCCTGATTATTTTTCCTCCCATATCCATTTCCTTGACAGAGCGAGATGAGGAACGTTGGCTATACTTCGCTAAAGTGGATCGTGAAAAAGATCCGTGTCTTAAGAAAATGTCCTCTTGGGGAAATGGCTTGTGTTTGCTGTTGTGTCAGAAACATCCTCTCTGGGCCTGTAGCAATCTTACCTGAGTGCTCTCATCAGCTCCCATGAGCTGCAGTTTCACAACAGATATTTAATATTAGGAGAGAACGCTGAACACCGGCCGTAACTCGCAGTAAATCCAGTGCTGTGTGCTCGGCAACATCAGTGTAGAGTTTGATCATGTTTGTAAAACTTGTAAATGCCTGGAAAATAGAGAAAATACAGATGACAAATAAATGCAAAATCCAGCGACATAATAAACCTGCTTGTTAGCGTTTGTTTGGGCTTATTTGGGTCATTTAGCGCTATTGCAAAAGTAATCAACACATTGGCAAATACTATAGAGGATATTATCATTAGATGCAAGATTTATTTAGCACCCTGCTTTTTTCTTCATCATTCAGCTTACAGATTTACCCCGTTGCAACAATAACTTCTGATAGCAGTAATACTGAGCACTGCTGTACACTGAATACAGATGAATGTTCATGTGTAGCTGTACTGAATGCTGTTGTGTTGTCTGTTAGCAGTAGTACCGAATGAGATGGTTGAATCCAGGTTGCAGGGTAACGTTTTAGTTTAGTAAGCTCATTTCTGAAACGTTTAATAATTTAGGCAAAAGGGAAACAGTACATGAGCTAAATGGTTTTGATATAAAGTCGGTGTTTTGAACGATGCTGTAGTGTTGCTGCAGAAATGACCCCCAGTGTCTTGGGAACAGCAGTCATGATTTAAAAACTAGCTTGTGCACTGTGAAAATATTTCGTCTGGTTGCTTCAAAGTGTGTGGTAACATTACAGTAGTGTTTATTTAAGACACAATGTTGTGTAACAAGCCTGACTCACCTGGAGATGGTTTATAAGTTAAACATAAAAGGGTTTTGTAGGCTTGGTAGAAATATGAGGTATTTTGGACATTGTGATGTGTTGTTGAAAAGCGTTCTGTTGTACACGGCTTTTTAACTACAGTGTATTTGTGCTTGTGTGCCATTCAAGTATCTTTATATTTGTCCTTTCTGTGTTTTGTTCAAGGCTGAGATTGACGTGAAGGCAGCTGGTTTATGTTGGATGCCTTCATCTGCCACACTGACAAAAGTTCATTGATAGAAACCAACAACTATTTATTTTGCCCTTAAATTAGAAACCATTTGATCCTTCTTTTGCAACAGCATGAAAACTTTAAGAAATGCTTTATACATACATTTACAGCATTATATTAGAACAAGATACACTTCAGCGTCTGAGAGGAGTTTATTTTTATTGCCGTGTTGAAAAACTTTATTATATTCTCTCAGACTGTTGTAAATTGGTTAATTGGGTTGTATTCAATTCTGGGCCAAAACACAACTCAAGCCATTGCAACTATTTGTTTAAACCTGATCTGTTCTTTTCAAAATGCTGGTTATTAGTATTAAATTCAGTCGCCTGCAGTATTTAAACTGACGCATGAACGTGTGGGTCGATTTTAAACCTTATCTTATGTACAACATCACACCAGTTAAGGAGTTTACCACAAACCGAACACAAAGATTTTCATTAAAATGATCGATCCAGAACATCAGTAATCCTGTAATCCCTGTTCGGTTACATTTTCTTTTCATTGCTAACAGCCTGTGGACGCTAAACTGTGAGACACAAATGAGGGTTTTAACAGAGCAGCGTGACGGTGTTATTCAAGCTATTGTGTTCTTGTGTGGGAGTTTAATAAAACTTCTGCTTGCCCTTTGATAGCGCACTACAATTCTAGAGTGTTCTCTGTGGTCACCAAGGCTTTGCTATGCAGTTGCTAAGGTGTTTTGAAAGGTTGCTAGGGCATTGCTATAGAATTGTGGGTGGTTGTGAGGTAGTAACTTACTGTCTATGAATCTACGTTGTTTATGAACGTGTTTTATAGTGCTTACAGCTCTTCTCATAATAGCATAATTATGGCGTGAAATAATTCTGATGATCTGATGAAAGGAAATGAATCTTGTTGTTGGTATCTTGTCCATAACGGCTCCCGCAGAAACACAATTATATCTCTGAACCACAGACAGCAGTTGGTCAATAAGTGTTTGTTTGGACTTGCCCACAAAAGTCTTCTGACTTCTTCTTTATTGATGAGAAGCGGTTTGGCTTGGAAACGCTGCACAACCGTCTTACGATGCAGGAGTTCTTATCAATTATGAATCAACATTCCAGCCGTCGGCCTAAAGGTTTTTCTGATGTTCTGTATCCGTGAAAGTCAGCTTCATAATTAAATAGGTTTTTTATTGCTAAATTCTTAGTAAACTATTTTTAACCACTAATATTAAAACTGCAATCCGGAACTATTTGGGAAATTAAAAATCAATGGTGAATTTGTCAAAACATTTCAACAGTTACATTGTTAGATTTCCTGGGAAATCCATTTGGCTTGATTATTGACTTTAATATGTCATGAAAAGTAAGTAAGTAACCTTCAGATTTATGTTTCAAACAGAGATGGCGACAGAGAGGCAAACGTACAGATTGTAGCTTTAATGCCATTCATAGGTCTCATAGTGAGTTTAATGCTAAACGCCAGTGGAGAAGTTTAGAAACGCTTCTGGGATCAGTGGTGGTAAAACAGTAGATGCTCTGGTGTTGGTGAGTTTATATTTAGATGTTAATCTTAAAAATGGGCTTGTAGAACTGACAGTCTGAGATGAAGGTGCTTAAGGGAAGTGAGATGAACCACCACAAGACAAGAGATGCTGTAATTTACTGTATGAGCTGAAGACCTTAAACTGTCTAACAGAAACAACAGTTTCCAGGCAGATTTATAGCAGCTTTTGTTGGATTAAATGTATGTGTCTATCTGTGGTTTTTCTATACATTACATGATATAGAAAACCCACATACTGTACATATATACAGTATGCGGTACTTATAGGCCTAAGAGCTTTATACACACAGTTTTTTAACCATAAGACTCTTGTCACGTGGTTAAAGGAGTTAATTTCACCCACTAAACATAATGAAGCAGTCACTGAAACAGAGCAACATCTTGCGTTAGCGTGAAGTGTTTGACTGGTTATGCGTTCAGACACGGAGAGTTGTTGAGTGCTCAGAGGGAGAACAGATTCTTTAGAAACCAGTGCTGTGATGAAATATCAGAGCGGTGGTCCGGGTGGGAGACAGGGCTGAAAAATTAGTGGGAGTTTTTTCAAGAGGAGAACGATGAGGAGATTTTTCCAGTCAGAGAAACTCTACAGGACTGAGGATTTGCATCTGGAGTTAAATAACATGCACGTAACAGCCGTGTGCTTCTATGAGAGGATGTTATTAAGTTAGTAGCGTGGCTTCATACAATACAAGATCTTTAGAAATCTTTATTAGTGATGAAACTATGATTATTTCTCGAGTTGTTTTCTGATTGCATTTGGTTGAAACTGTTTATACTTTCATGTTGTATTATACAACGTTTGCAGTGTAACAACAGGTGTTGTGTTTTATTATGGTAACCTTTAAAACAGGGGCATTAATATTGATCATGTATTACAGTGATGGGTAACTATAAATTTGGGTTCATGTTTAGAGATGGCCGTGAACTGAATTTTATCTGTATGTCTGTATGTAAGTCTGTATGTAAGTCTTTCTTTGCTGTGACCTGCGTGACCTGTTCAGGAGTTTCTCTGAAACTACACAAAAGTTTCACTTCTGTTCACCTGCTTTAATCCACAATAAATGGTTTGTGGAGGAGAAAAGAGGCGATTCGTTCAGGTGTGAAGTTCACCACCCTGTGTGTGTCCCTCAATCTGTGAGCATTTTTACTGTAAGAGAAAAGCAGTTAACCCCTTTAACACTGAAGCTACTTGTTAGTTAACTAGCTAGGATGGGGTTTGGGTTTATCCTGGGTCGTGTCTGTCTATGATTTCAGAACAAACTGAATTACTTTAATCAAAAAACCGAGTACACCTGCTCCTTTATCTCAGCAGATAAACACTGTGATGGACGCCAAGGTCGTGAGATTCCAGGTAGCGTTCTGATAAACTGGCATCTGTCAGATGAATAATGAATGAATGAGCTGTAATAATAACTCAAGATGAGCAATGAGTGAATATCAGTCAAGCCTCACATCTCCTGACAGGGCTGTTCGCCAAATCATAATTTAACTCCAGTGGATAATGAATGACATTTATTTGAGCCCCTTGCTCTGTATTTGTCCGGTACTGCCAGTGTCTGTTTAAATCATTTTCCTGGTCCTTGATGATCCAGAATGTTTTGAATACTCCTGCATCAGAATCTCATTGTAGGTAGAAGGTTCCTCTGAGGTTTTTGTGAAATGGTTAGGGTTAGTTTATTTGGGATGGACTCCTGAAATCTGAACACATTGTTTGTACAATTGTTTGCAGAAATTGCCACGGCATTGTCTGAAAGATTTTTGCTGGTGGGCATTTAATTGTGTTATTGTTTTGGAGAGTAATGAATGTTTTGCAGTTATGGCTGTTCTTCTGTCTCTCTGCGGCTAGAACATTTTGCTAACAACACCAGTGGCTTGTTTTTTGTGCAATATGTGTAATTGGTTTGTTGGTAAACGCTGTAGCTCACTCTATAATGTATGTTAACCTATGGACCAGATTCTATCTGCAAAATTTGGGTTTGTAGCATACGAGATTTGTTATGAACGCTGTTGGTTTACAATGAATCTGAAAAATGGTTTGTTGATTGTTTAATGACAATGAACTGAAAGCACACAGACAGCAGGGCTCTGTACACCTTTTAGACGTGTCATCTCTCAAACGTGAAATGCAGTCTGTGTATAAACTGTATTCAGAGTCGTTGTGAATTGCTGATTTCTGATTGGTCACGTCTCAAGGCCGCTTCATGCATTGCTGCCGCTCTCTGCCGGCAAAGAGATTCTCCTGTTATAAAACAGCAGCGCTCACAAACAAACCCACAAGGACACGTTTCTGTCTGTAGCCGTGGAAGTTTTAGACTCTTATGAAGGACAGCATGTATGTCATCGGTAGATTTAATTTACAAGATCAATACTGTTAACTAAATAACTAACCTTCTCACTCGTTTCTTTATGGTTTTCTTTTTCATAGTTTTCAAGAGAAAAGAACCTCGGTAGATGACAAAGGATGTTGGAGAACCGATGAGTTGTTTTCCCTGAAGTGCTAAAGCGACTGAAGATGAAGTTTAATTTTCTTCTCCATGTAGAGCTTGGAGGTGGAAAAATCATTTTCACGTTTGCGTTTCTGAGCCATAGGCTAAGATGAGCCGCCCTTGTTTCTAAGCAACCATTCATTGAATATAGCAGCAAAATCTGCAGGAAGGAATTATTTTATTCTGTTTATGGTAAAGAAGTACATGAATGTAGCCAGTAATTTATGTCCAAAACTTTCATTTGTCCCCATTTGTGAATGATGAAGATTTAGAGAAAACTCTGCATTGAATTGAAGTTGGGTTAAGATGTTTCTTTATTTCAAAACGTTGGTTGTTTGGTAAGAAGAACCATTAAACCTAGAATAATTTATGTGACTCACAAATAGATGTTAACAAAATGGCTTAAATAGAAACCTTTATTTCCTGAGTGTTTACATGAAAAAAATTATGAAGAAAAGGAGCAGATAAGTTAAAAAATACATCCTTGGAGAACTGCCCATGAGACGGATTGAAAACATTATATTGTTGGTACAAACAGAAGAAAACTCTTGAAGTGTTTCATTTAAGAGCTCTCATCATGAAGTCGAGTGATTATTTGTTGCAGACAGTTTTCCAGGACCCCGGATATAAGACAGCTGGGACTATCTCTAGTTTGGAGAGTTGTGTGAGGCTTTGCTAACCCTAATCAAACACAATTAAACCAGCTAATCGGGGTCCTCAAGACTGTGTGAAAATGACAGGCAGGTGTGTTGGAGTGTGGCTGGAACCAAACGCTTTTCTCCTGCAGTTTCTCTGAAGGCTTTGAGAGGGTCTTTAAGTTGTTTTGTTGGATGATTATGATGCAAACGCTGGACAAACAGCTTTTAGTGTTTTTGTATTACTTGTGTCTTAGCATTGGGCTGTTTTAAAGCAACTGGTAGCTCATTATCAGAACAGACCGGCTGAAGGGACCCGGGTTTTGCCAAGTGTACAACAGTGGGTGTGCAGCAACATGGTCTCGGTGACTGTGTCTGTGCTGTTAGCAGTTCAGGTTTGAACTCCCACAACAACACACTAAAATAATCTATAGTTCTATATATACACCATGACAAGCACCAGTTGAGTGCGAGAGGTGTGTTTGGACCACTTTTGCACGGCATTCCTGCATGAATCCTGCTACTAACTACAGTAACCACCCGCAGTCCGGTTTAATCAGGCACCGAACAGAATTACATTTAAAGAGATGTTTGTGTATGTTTTCCAGTCATCTTCAAAGCATGATTCATCAGATGATGATCTGATGATGGGGCAGCCAGCCAGAGTTTCTTTGTAGTCGGGTTGCTTTCATGATTTTGAAGAGCTCATTCAGGTGTTTGGATACGGACTGATGTTGTTCAGTTCCAGTGATGTGTGCCAACGTCGTGACAGAACCGCTCTGCAGAACTGTGCCACGCAGATTGAGCTGAACGTTTGGATGAATGCTCTTATTAGCATGTACATTCCTTTTTATATATCGCACAACATCCATGCTAACGTCTCAGCTAACACGTTTAAGTAAGAACATTTCCATTAAGTGATAAAAAAAGGTTCTTTTGAAAGTTTTAAGAATGTTCTAAGATGATGCTGTATCTGACACCACAGGTTTATTTTAAGTCAGTCTGATGTGTTGTTGGGGAGCTTGTAAATGGATCAGAGCATATGAAATGGATGAATTGAGACGCACACAACGCTAATGCAAATTGAATTTGATGATGAGGCGTTTCTTCAGACAGATTGTTTTCCACGAGTTGTCTCTTATTCCCCGGCTGTAATTAAACATGCTGAAAGAGACAGGAGAGTTTAAAGCACATTAGACAGAGCGTGTCACCGCGCTACCTAATGCCGGCTAATGTGACACATTGCTTTGTGAATCATGCGAACGATGTGACGTGCGCCTCTCCGACCAACTCTAATTATCCAAGACAAAAGCTTATAGTTTAGTTGCTGTTTTTTCTGTCTTTCTTCATGCAAACTCTAAAGTAGAAGCGTTTTATTTAAGTGTCAAAAGTTGCGACTTTCCAGCTCAGCTCTTTCATCATGTGTGACACACCTCAGGTGTGAGGCTGTGATTAAATGGAGCTGATCTACACACTGCAGAAATGTATTTATATACGTTATTGCTACATAATGGAAACATTAGGGAAACGTTCTTACAATCAAAATTGTTTGCTCCTTTTAACCATGTTAAAAGGATTTCAAAGCGTTCATTTTAAAAGGCTGTTATTAATATCATAATATCTTTCGTTTTGACATGTTCTTCTGTATAGTCTGGAGGTGGGTGGAGTTGTCCACATTGTTAATCGCTCTCTTGAAGAAAGAATTTAATTTTCTTAAAATAAGGAAAATTCAGACCAGCTGCGTGGCTCTTAGCTATTTTCTCGCCACCACTTAAGAATAATTTTTAATTAGCATCATCTAGATATGTATTCCACAGAGACCCCATTGAGATGATGAAAGACTCTTTTCTTAGGTGAAAAACAAATAGCAGTGTTCATTAGAGGCACGTTCCCAGCAGAACATCAGCGTGAAGTCCAGCGCGAGACTCACAGCAGGAGGTAAAACCGTAGTGTCTTTAAGAACATATTGGCTTTTTGAAAGTGTTTGTCAGTAATTTGTTTGGCGTAAGAGACACTCATGTGAATTGCAGGCCTCTGTTTGTGTGCAGACGTCTGTTAGGGAAATAAAGACACGCGGCCGGAGCGATTGAATAGGGTTGGACTGTTTTAAGTTGTAAGAATGTTTTCTCAATGTTTTCTCATAGTATCTGAAGCGTTAGTGTTATTTTAAGTATAAATGTGACATTTTTAAAATGCTCCAAATACATTTTAAGATTGTTTTTGATATATAGTATAGCATTAAAAAGCATTATACTAAAGTTACTGTAAGAACACTTTTTGTGAGAACTTTTTTTATTATTGTTCTTAGAATAATTTTTGTTCCAGAAATCCACTTATCAGCTTCACAACACAAGCTCACTCGTATAACATCTTGCATCTTGACTGTGATTATTGTGCTTATTGTGATTATTATGTTGTCTTGATAACAAACCAGCGATGAGGGCTGAGGGTCGGCACTACAGAAAGAGAGAATAATCAAGTATAATCGCAGTAAAAAGCTCATTTTTCTTTCTTTAGGTAAAAAAAACTAATGAGACACTAACATTTGCCATTATAGGGAGACGTGTGATATGTATGATGGCTGTAATGTTAGCGATAACAGTAAGGCTGGTGCAGTACAATTGTGCTGAAGATGGCATTAAAATATACAGAAAACATCACTTTTGTAAGCAATAGCTTTTCACAGCTGTTTATTTTCTGTGTGGCTTTCGTTTGCGCTCGTAGATCTGCAATAACAACAACCAATACAGCAAATCTTTAAAGTAGATGTTGCGTTATGTTTTGTATTGTTTTGATTTGTGCTGGCAGTGAATATTTGCTTTGGTGTTAATATGCATTAAAACAGCAGCCCGGTGTTTTCTATCTTTCCTGAAGAGCACGTATCCTATTGCAATTGCTAAAGCACTTACTTAGCAAGATGAGTGCAAAAGAACATGACATGTTAGCAGAACATGAGACTGAGTGTATTATACGATCAGACATGCAGACTGACAAATGCAGACACACGCCGTCAGCATTATTGATTTATTATTGCATGTGCCTGTGCTCTATCCTGTTTTAACAACTGTGGAGAGAAGCGTTTTAAAATTAAAATGTGCGTTGTGTAGCTCGCCAGTGAATAAACTTCAATCCTTCCCTATTTTCCTGCTGATTAATGTTCAGAATCTTTGTCCGTTCTGCTACCAGACCCTCACGGTTTGTATTGATGATTCGTGACTGATGCTGGAGTTATGATGCAAAAGTCCGGACACAAAAACTGTTTCGTTTACAAAGACTGAACAGCGGAATGAAAGCTGCCTCATGTGAGAGATTTGGCACATTTTCATGGTCTTGAAAGAATAAAATGGCAGGATGAGAAACTGTTATGAGCCAAGTTCAGTGAAATGCTTTTGTTTGTTTGGTGGTCCAGTTTACTGTAGCTTTGGTGGACATTTTTGCCAACCCATGACAAAATATATTAAACTATTTTGTTTGCAAAAACTGCTTATTTTGGCAAACTTGCAGAATTGAGGTAAATTTAAGGCAATTTTCCCCAACAGGTTTGTTGGGAGGTTATATTTTTATTAGGATACCAATAATGGACGTTTTTATGTTTGTAAAATCAAGAAATGTATTTGTATAATAGTGTTCTGTCCTGTTTTGTTTTGTTTGTAGATGAACAGATGCAATGAAATTGGGAGGCCAAACACTTAAACACAGCCAGAAACAATAACATAGAAATATGACGATTACAAAACATAACAAAGAGGAGTGTAAAAGTTGTTATGTTACGAGAAAGAGGGAAGCTGTTAAACGAAAATCTCACAGGCAGGCAAATGTTATGGCATTAATTTATTCCAAAAGTGCAGTAAGAGAGAAGCTCAAACAATATTGAGCTACATTTGGTCATTTTCATCTAGTCAGTGTGTTGATATTATTTGTCTTGGTTTGTATGCTAACAGGAGCTGGAGATTTATGTCTGAAAGGCAGACTGTAACCTTACTGAAAGCACAAAATCTCTTTTCAAGACCCTTTTCCCACAAACGCATGAAACGATGTATTATGTAAATTAGAATCAGCACTTCAGTCCGTTATGAAACAAACGTTTAAGTCCACGGCGACCGTAATGCGTAGCCAAGCTGTCTTCTGTTGTGCTCTTAAAATACACTCTGCTAAATTACTAAATGTAAATGCAGAAATATTATTCTGACGTGCCTGGACTGGTCTCGTGCACATATGGGCCCTTTTGGGCTCAGTAAAATACGTAAACGCGTTGCGTCCTTTGAAATGCACTGAAGAGTGCCGCTATACATTAGCCTGATTGGGTTTTTGGACCCGTAATGGTTCTGATGCAGTAATATGAGATTCTCTATTGTGACTGAACGGTTTTGGAACAAAAGCGGTGCTGGTGGGCCAGCGCTCCCACTCTTCTCAGCTGGAGAACGTCCAGACTGCACATCATCAGAGTGCCAGGCTGGTTTCTGAATGGCCCCCTGAGTCAAATTAACAGCAGAAGCTGTCTGTGCATCAGAGCAAACAGAATTAGCTCAATTTTGATAAATGGACTCTAGGTTATCAACACATTCCACAGTTCAAGTGCAATATGATGATGTCACGAGATATGCAAAACACAGTCCAAACTCTCTCGGAGGAAAGAAGCAGAGATGTAGTTTTAAAGCGCTGGGGTTCAGAATAAAGGCAGAAAATAAGCAACTGAGGAAAATAATTGGCAACTTAACTGTTTTTTTACATTATTGTGTTGTTTAGTTCCTTATGACTAAACTTGCAACTCAAAGCTGGTTTGTAAAACATTTACATGTTTACAGAAGTATGACTATAGGGTGATAGTTAAGCCATCAGTAAACAGGCTAAGTTTGTACTTTAAGGTTAATTAAGGCAACTGAAATAGAAACAAATTCTCTGTTTCATTTATGCATCCACCTACAGTTCATTTGCTAACCGTGAAAGTTCTGCCAGTAAAGACAGGCAGGTGTTTACTGTACTGTGTAATGTTTGTGTGATCTTCAGTGTTTACCAGGTGTGTTTTTGTACAGTGGCTTGCAGAAAGTTTTTACAGTTTGGTGGTTTAAGAAAACATCGGTCAGTTTACAGACGGTTTAAGTTTGGTTAAAGTTAGTATTCTTACTTTTGCACATGAGAGTGAACCACTGACAAATTTTATATTATCATCTGATCAAAGTAAATCTATTATTGTTAATAATACATGTGAACGACCTCCAGTTGTATTGTGCTTTCTGCTGCATGAGCACAGACACATGCATTATATATGTCAACACCTCTGAGGTCTCATGTGCAGAGTCTGGCACAAATGCAGCAGTAGAACATGCAGCCGGTTCCACGCCGGAGGGCTGAGCTGAGAACCTCCTGCAAACTACAATTCCAGCCCCAATCCATCAGAGCGGCGGGTTTGGGGTCATACCAACACCCCCATCACACTGTGGGCAGATACAGAAGCGGACGAGAGAGGCGAGCATGACTGGAGATGTGCATACATACATTCATCCTCCACAGGCTTAGCAAAAAACACTGCCCACAAACTCCAGCCCAGTACAGAGAGAGAGAGAGAGAAAGAGACACACACACATGCAGATACACACACACAGATACACACAGAGAGAGAGAGAGAGAAAGAGAGAGAAAGACAGACACACACACAGAGAGAGAGAGAGAGAGAGACACACACACACACACA
>JBAJNP010009398.1:0-18250 GCA_036877545.1 Yasuhikotakia modesta
GTTAACTAATGTCTTGAGAATGTTCCCTATGATGCACATGCAACCAGACACTCACTCGCATAAGTGCAATAATACATCCACTATATTACATTTGTACATATGCGGTATCACACGTACATTTACTACTTATTGTGATTGACTGACACGGTTCTACAGGTAAATTCATGCAGACAGACACCAGACGAAGATCAGCTTTTATACTTGGAGCTACTGACATCTAGTGGAAGTTTTAAGTATGTTATTATTGTTGTTGTACCCTGTATAAAATTATAAACAAGTGTTCATACAGCCAAACATAAAAAGCACAACAAATAATAGATTAAATTCAAAGTGTTCATTTAATTGCAAAACAAGCAAATCTGCATTGCTAAATAAACACAACTACTGAGGGATCATGGCGTCCCCTGGTGCTGTGGTGAGCGTGTTGTGTTTGTTGCCTGTTTGCTCACAAATTGGCTTATTTTCAGTGGATGCAACAGAGTACTGGGCTGAACAAGCAGCAGGGACAGAACGCTAACTCAACACCTCCGCTCAGTTGGAGTGCAAATATAAACAAGTGGCAAAGGCCTTTGATTACAAACCCACATTCTGCACCAAAGTCTCTCACTTTCAACACTTTATACAAATATTCAATTTTTGGAAAAAATATATTATTATTATTGTTGTTGTTTTAATTATTTAGGGACACCTGCATTCAAAATACAAGATTTTGTATTCGAAACATAAGAATTTGATCACTTCTATAAAATTTCACACAATAAATGTAAAATTAAGTTTGAGCCACACACTTCATGTAAAAAATAAATAAGTAGAATGAAATATTTTGTTCAGTTTGTTTATAAAATATGTAAATTAAAAAGTAAATATGTTTGTTAGCACTTATTTAAGGCACTTTTTCTTTTTTGGGCTTCATCTTTTGTTACTTCACCTTCGATGGCCACGTCAATCATCTTTCTTGTCAGACACACTGTCGTCGTGGGGATCGTCATGAGACGCAGTACAGCATTCAGAAGTGCCGTTGAACTCTAGCTCCGCCCCCTGCAGAGCCTGGTACCGCTGTAACTCGATGTAGGTGGTGAAGAGCTTGGCGTATTCGGGATGAGTGAGAGCGAAGGAACGGAACTCATCTGTGATGGAAAACATCAGACACAAAGGCACATCAGACATTGTGACAACCAGCATTGACATACTAGACACAACATATGCAGCTGGTGGCCTAAAATCACTTCCAGTATGATTTGCGAGCGGTAATGACTACAACAAAATGAAGGACTGTAACAAACGCTCAGTGGTTTCCTACAGCACCAAATATAACAGGAATAACATTGTCCCTCAATGGATCATCAATGTGATAACTGGTGATTTTAGAAAAATTAACAGATGTTCTTTTGACATTGCAGACAACAAAATCTACAATCAGTATATATTTAAGCTGTCTGAGGTGTTAAATAGACCATAAGTTATGTGTCCTGATCCATCAGCATCGATTTCTGTGAAGAGGTTGTGGACATCCAGGTCGCAAACTCCAAGAGCAGAACGCAACAAACTGCTGAACTCCTCTTGAGTGATACAGTTGTCCTCATCAATGTCAAACAGCTGCCAAGAGTTCACATCATGATTAATACACACTTCATTCAAATGCTGAAATGACATCATAATCACAGCACTGTGATTATGTGAACAACTGTGATTTTTTCTTCTTCTCCATGCTCAACTGTTGACGTGGTTTCTCTTTATCAGTAGTTTACTAATATATTTTTACTTTCATGGTTTAACTTTGTGACCACAGCACACAGCTAGTTAGTATTTAATAACATTTTTGTTGTTTGAGAACTTTGTTGATAAACCCAAAGTAACATTAGCAATACCTGTGATATTGCTAAATCACAATGTAAATGATATCATTACCTTAAAAGCCATCTGAATTACTTCCTCATTATTAGATGGTTGGCACAGAACCGTGACACCAATGACATACTCTCTGAAATCAATAGTGCCATCCCCATCCTACACAGACACACAGAACAGATGCTTTAAATGTGTCACATTCTGAGTGAGATTGAAACAGTCACTGACACAATGTGATGAGTAGTGATTTACGCTGGAGTTTTTGAAGAATAAGGACAGCAAAGCAGAACTTTCATGCACAATCTATTGCAGGTTTTGCTCAACGTTAGTTAGTCAGTTACAGACACACTCACCCTGTCAAACAGTGCAAACAGCTCCTGCAGGGCGGGGCTAATGGGGAGTTTGAGGAAAACGGCAAATTCTTCTACTGTGATCCTTCCACCTTTGCAGGAACAGGCAATGTTCGCAAAACTCTCCAACTCCCTCTTTACATTGTCCCATTTCAGTCTGAATTTACACAGAAAAATTAGATAATAACTAGATTTAAAGATGTAAATTTAAACAACAATGTTCTAAGAGCTCACAATAAACGTGTAACACATTTTTAGAATAGACGATCATACTCTAATTTCCGGCTGATCTTTGTGAACTCCACAAGTCCTGCCTCCATCGGCAGAGTCAGTTCTCCAGCTGCAATCATCAGACGGCAGTCTTCATAAGTGTGATCTGTTACTGGCAGGCCCAGAGATCTAAACACACACACACACACACACAATTTAGCTTGTTTCCTTATGGGGACTTAAGAATTACAAAATGCACTGGTTTTATCATCTTTATGGGCACACACACACACACACACACACAATTTAGCTTGTTTCCTTATGGGGACTTAAGAATTACAAAATGCACTGGTTTTATCATTTTTGTGGACACACACACACACTCAGACACACACACAAAATGGTTTAAAAATTTAGCTACAATAAAATGCATATTGTGCACACGTTGTGGATGCGCTAACATACCAAATAAACTCAACTAACCCTATAAAGACAACACAATGTATTCTTACCCTGCCATAACCGCTCTCACTGACTGAGCAAACTTAGTAGGGCACTTTTTCTCTGTCTCTGTAGGAATCTGAGGGGGAAGAAACTACAACAACCACAATCAGATAAAAACAAAAATGATTTGCAAGATAGTGGTTTCCTGTTCATGAGGGTTAACGTATTGTTACGTTCACATACAAGACTTGATGCTTGCCTGAAATGTTTTATTGGTAACGATCAGAGACCATTACAGGCCAAAAAATACACTGACCTCAATCTCTACTGTGGTGAAGGGCTGACAGAGTGTAAGCAGCAGCAGTTTGGCCCTAAAACAGGAAGTTGTGGTGAGGCTCCAGTTGAACAGTATTTTCAGGAAGCATCTTTAGACGCGTGATCACACAACTGCGTTTACGACATGCTGGAAGGGTCTCAAAACCAATGTGCAAATGTGCAAGCTGAGTTCTGCGCATGCAGATGAGATTTCAAACTGATAACTTTTTCTTGCAACATCACATCAGCCTGGTCTCTAGATCTGATGACCTGTTTTGTTGTTTTGTTTTGACTGGTAAAACAATTCTATGGTTTCGTGAGTCTCAAGCTGTTGTAAACATTTGTCTTTGCATAAATGTCTTTGGCTTTTCTCAGTTTAATATTACTTACGCTTTTGGGCCCTGCCATGTCCAAGTAACTGTGTCCTGTAAGTGTTAAAAAGATAAAAATCAGAATTAATAATAATTAGATGAGTAAAAAAAAGAATAATTTACATTTCTCGTGCCGACATACATATTGCTGTTAAACTCAAGACAAGCAGGAGACTGAGAGACTGATGAGAGCCTTTGATCAGATACTGTGTCCAAGTTTGTCAGAGAGCCATAGACAGTTGTTCCAATGTTTCAATGTCTGTCTATAAAGTTCTAACATTTTAATATTTGTAGTGTAAAAAAAATAATCTTCCTACAAAATGTAGTTTTGTAGACTGTGATACAAAGTGAATTTACATTATCTATATTATTTTATTTTGCTTCCAGTTTGTCACCAGAAACAGAGGCATCAACACAACTGAAATTCCACCGACATCATACTGACCAATTTATTGGGATATTTGATAAGAACAGGCTGTACTGGGACCCCTGGGATAAAGGCACCTATAGAGGCAAAGAACAAAAAATGTGTTATTTTAATTCACCCCATCTGCTCTTTAATTTCTTACACCTGCAATCACATTTGTGTGTGTATGTGTGTGTAAGTATAAATATGTATACTTGCAAGACTGTTCTCTTAAATGAACCTTTCTAAAACACAACAAACACCACAAAGAGAAATGAACACATTCTACTGACCTTGTTTGAAAGTAATGAGACATGATCTGTTTGTACACGTTCCTTCTGGAAAAAGGAGCACCTAAAATTAAAACAACCAGTGATGTTGTCAGTGATACAAATACTGAGGTATTAAAGCTGCAGTCTGTAACTTTCTTGGGTTATACATGATGAAGAAAGTTAGTGAGCAAGTGTGTTTCTCATAATGAATGATTAGAACCGGACATTTCTTTCACTGGCTGAGGAAGTACACTGGTTCTCAAGAGCAACTTCCTGCTTTAAAAGGTTGGAAATTTCTGTGTTTCAGTTCCTGTGAAGTCGGTTGTGAAGTCACAGATGGAGATACGCTCACCTGTGGCCAGTGGCCATCCGACTTTGCTCTCCTCTCAATCTCAAGAATAGTGTTTTTGCGAGAGTCTGGATCTGTGCGTGAAACAAGGACTGGCTGCACACAGCGCAGGAACCCTAAAGAGTGTAGAAACACCTTAATTCTTTAATAGCTACAAGAATATTAAAAGTAACACATGCAAAACTGCATTTTTTGTCACTGAGGTCTGACATTAAATGTCAAAGCTGTAATCTGTAACTTTCTGTGGCTAAAAAAAACAAGAAACAGTTATTGGGCGAGATCATAATAGATCATAGTTTAACACACTATCTATTCCTTACCACAATTTGCAACGATAATCTTAAAATAATGTCAGTTTGGCACCATTTGACTTTCTGAAACCTGTAATCTTGTTTAAAATCAGAAGGTAATAAAAAGTCACAAAAAGTTACATATTGAAGCTTTTAAAGTTGATAGGAAATTCCAAACTCATGACTAGTGAGACCCACTCAAGGTCAACAGAAAAAGGCCCTGCTTTCATTCCATTCCACCATTGCTTAATAGTACAGTATGTTCAGTATTGTCCTAATTCGTGTGAAGTCTGTGGTAAACCAGATTAACGTGTATGCATTCAATAACCACAGAAAAACACAATCATTTCTCATAATGTAAATATCCATATGTAATTACTTCCAAAGATGGGAGCTTTCAGAGACTCTGAGCGTGACACTGTGGAGGCCAAACCAGCTTCAACACTGACGATGGCATCAAAGAAAGAAGAATGAGGGGCCACGGCTAGAATCGGAGCCTCTGTACTGGTGGCCTGTCTCCCCTTTACCAGCACTCTGAAGCCCATCCCAAAGAAATACACCCGGCACAGAAAGGTCATCACTCTTTCACGCATAAACCTGCCCACAGACACACAAAACACAAGGAATTATGGGTAAGCCAAAAGGTCATTGAAAGCATTAAACCGTTTTCTAGTTTGCTTGTCAGATCAACACATATTTTTATCCTTTGATCGGGTGTTAACCACATCCTTCCAACAGCAACAGACATGCTAACTCCTACACTAGTTAAGTTAACCGATCAGGAACACAGTAGACATATTAGCATGATTCTCCAACAGACCAGTAAACATGGATACTGTTCAAACCAGATCACATCACAAAATTACACATTAGAAAAATTATTTCTACTGGGAAACGTACACAAACCACACCTACACAAAACCACACAGACCCCCACACGACTCCACAAATAACTTTTAATGTTGATCGTCATTCTGTTGCACAACTTGCCCTTAGCATGTAGCAAGCATGTCAGAAACTAAGACACAACCAGAAAATGGTAATGGGAACAGTTTAAAACTGTTAAACATGATATAACTGGAAAACATGGGATAGTGACCCATGTACTGTATATAGTTAGAAAGCTCTTGTGTGGAGGTTACAGCTAGTACCAGGCGCTCATTAAAAACACTGTGCTGATGTTTATTGTGAGAGAACTGTATTTACCTTCTCCAGCCTTTCATGGGCTCCACGGCCCCTTTCAGAGGTTGTCTGAATGTTATCAAAGCAGCCACCGGCCACATGACTGACAGGACGAGAATCAAGAAAATAGAACGAATCGGCACAAGGAAGATTCCCAGGAGAAAACACTTAACACACAAACACAAGAGATACATCAGAGAGATATCAACAGATGAACACTCAAACAATAACTACAACAAAAGTCTATTCTAATTCCACAATTCCCAAGGGAATAACTTGATACTGGTTGTATCAAAGGCAAAAGCTGTGGCATGCAGTAACATTCAGCAGTTTATGGACATGTTTCCACTTGACTTGATAAAATCAAGCTTGTCATGTATGTGGTTCGAGGGGGGAAATAATTACGCATTTTGCATAAATTAAAGGAGCCACCTTAACATCTTAAGACCAACTTAAGAGACTTGATCACATGGCAGTGGCACAAAGTTAAGCATTAGATCCAAACACCAAACGCTTATTTATAACCTTCATAACAGAGAAAACTGATCATGGGAAATTGAGTATGTTACTATACAGTTATCCTTCAAAATAAATACCTAATGCTTCAAAGCGTGAAGCAGGGATGATGTACTGAATACATAGAAGAACAGTTTTGACTCACTTTGATCTTATCGGCTTTGGTTAATTTGAGGTCGTGCGCGAATGGATTCAGGACGGCCGGGAGGAACAGGGAATGTTGCCTGGGAAGCGCGATCACTCTCTGCGGCGGCATCTTCTCAGATCACAGCAGCGTCTTCGTGTGAGAAACACGCTTCCTCCCGCATCTCACATAGCGCAACGCAGAAACTTTGCGGCTTTGTCTCAAAGCCTTCCAGGATGCCTAACTAGACAGCATAGTCGTGCTGCAGTTTTGTGTAAGCGCACTTGTCTAGGTAGACATCTCGTTGGCATTGAGACACAGTCTGTGTTTACGCCCCACCCAGTACAAGCTTAATCCTATTTAGGCCCAGTTCGTGCCCTAGTTATGATCCCTAAGGAGATTGGGTTTACAGATGGTTTTACAGATAGGTACTGCAAAAGTGACACAGGTCTTACAGAAACAAAACAAAAAGTTATATTGAAACGTGAAAAGTTCCTCTTTTGGAAAAACACCCCTGTTATGGTTCCTTAATAATACAATGAAACAAAATGTTATATTCAAACGTCATGAAAATGGTTTAAGCAGGTATAAAAAATGTCAATATCACGTCCAATAATGGCACTATAATATTTACTCTATATACTCTGTACAGAATAAACCACTAGCTGTCGCTATTGCACTAGTTGTCTAAACAATTTCACTTGTTTTCATGATCTCAGAGGGAAACACCAGTGATGATTTGTTTTTGTTTCTTAAAAGATACAACATGTTAAAACACATCTAAAGGATAATTGTTTTTTATTTTGAGACAGAGTGACAAAGTGCGCAAAGAATATATAGAAAATACCAGCAGTAAAACAATACAATATAAACAGATCGCATATGTCAATTAAAAACTACATGAAGGACAGAAAGTAGTACAAAGATTATTATTCAGTATTCTCATGATACCTGCTTGACATGAGTCCATCATGCAACAAACCGTATACAACCATCAGGCAACCCGTGCCGTGAATCTCTCTGTATCATGAGAGGAATGAAACAAGGCTAAAAAAATGAGCTTTGACAGTTATTTGGTCTCTGTGTATATACGTGAAACACGATTTTCACGTATATAAAACGTTACACAGACGCTTCTAATGTGTAGTATTTGCTACATAATCAAACATGAAGCCTTTAGTCTTAGAATTTTAGTACTATCAAAATATTAAAATTGTGCTTTTAACACATTGTTTGGATGAATTTATTTTGTGCAAATTAATACAAAACAAAAAAACAAACAAACAAGAATATAAATCTCACTGACACTACAGCCACCTTTTAAAGTACATGGAAAATGTCAGAAGTCCATTAAAATCGGATGATATACACACTTCAGAAATCCTTTAAAATCAGATAATATACACATAGGTTACACTTTTAGGGATGGGGAACATAAACACCTTAAATGGGGAACATAAACACCTTAAAAATATATTTGAAACAAGAAAACACCACAAATTATGATAAAACAACAACAACCTCCACAAAAATGATGGAAAGCCGTGTTGGTCTATATTTAGCATGCAGAGATGGTCCAGGCAGTCATGTAATTACCAGACCTCTCTGGTTAACTAGGAATGGGTTAAAAACTAGTAAACTTTGAGTGCTGTCATTTGGCAAGGTACCGTTGACATGGGCTGAATGTTCTGCTGGTGTTTAGCAGTGAAACCAGTCCTTTGTGACCTCGCCCACTTTGACGATTTTCAAAGTGCTGTCGTCCATTTTGAGATAATGGGAGTCTTTGAAGAAGTAGCTGTAACCTGAAAACATGGCACACAAGTAAACAACATTGTGTGATTAGAGGGAAATGTTTTGAGTATTAATATTACATATTTAATATACAGCTGCGTTATTCAATGGCTCTGAGTAAGTACAAAAGCCACATGAATGTGCATTCCACGTTTATCATATGTGGATTTTTACATGGGAATTTCAGGAGAAGGGTTCCGAAACCACACATTTCATGTCATAGCGTGTTTTTGCAGGTGAAATTTATGTGGCTTTTCTGTAAGGGTTGGAATGTGGGCTTCAGTTCAGAACCCAGAGCAGCTCCAAACAGCCTAATTACTCACAGGAACACACACAGAGAAACCTTTCAGAGACTGCACAGTCTATTGCCTTGAGAGTGTGTGCATTTGTATAAGCGCATTTGTGTATCAGTGACGGCGGAGGGCAATAACATGGGGTGGTTGTAAAAGCATGTGCTGTGAGGAAATTCCAGTAAATTTAAATGGTACCATAACATCTCATCTACGTAAAACTTTTCTCTCTTTTAAAGTTTTTATGTGATTTGCCGTCAGAGTTTGTAACTGGAACACAATCCTCATCTTAAACTGGGGGAACTATTTTGCTGTTTTTAAGCGGTGGCCTATTGCCGACAGTAACTGGGTTGGAAATAACTGCTAAGACTTCTTTACCAGGCTCCAAAAAACACACAAGAGTGCACAGTAACCCCTACTGGAACAAATCAGATATCTTTGTGAAAACCAACAGAAGGTGGGCGTTAAAGAGGAAATCGATTCGGGTAAGAAGTTAACCTTTTTTTGGAAAGGGAAATGTTTAGCATTGGAATCCCACAGACAAACTGGATCAGAGCCCAATAACCGTTTCTTACCGTCATTATTAAGACTGAGGGCAGCATCCAGGTCATCGGGCAGAGAGCTCCAGGAATCAGCGATGAGTTTGGGAAAGCCTGGATCCATCTTTTTCTTTGCTTCATTGTATCTTAGAAGTTATAAATAAAATGAGGTTAGATTTTTCCAGTGTAAATTCAGTAAATAAAATCACTGTACAGTAAAAAACTAAAAAGTTATGTAATGAAATACAGACACTTCCGTAGGTTCTGAACACTACTTTAACTAACATTAAATAACATTGAAGATTTTTCTTTACAGAATTTATTTTTCTTAAATAAATGTACTTCAAAAGACATAACTGAGAAGTTCTGCTTCAGTTTAAAGGCCTTTATCTTTTTTTACAATATAAATAACAATTTAAAACAGATAAAGAAATCATAAATCAGAAAATGGAAACAGATCATAAATCATAAGGATCGCATTTGTTAAATGATGTTCAGAATCAGGTTTACCTCCAGAATTTGTCCCCAGCAAACAAGTACGTCTTCCTGCTCTTATGGAAGGAATAAGCAGCATCAATTCTGTTTAAATCAGAGGGAAGACCCATGGTGGAAATCTTCTGGGGATAGTCTCTCTCTAGAGTACTGGCTGAATACACCCACATCTCGTCACCTGGAGCACAATTACAGACAATTAACTTGATAATATGGCTGTTTCTGGACACACACACATGCACACACACACACACACACACATGCACACAAGCACACACACAAGCACACACACACATGCGCACACACACACAAACACACACACAAGCATACACACATGCACACACACAAGCACACACATATGCACACACATGAGCACACACACAAGCACACACATATGCACACACATGCACATACACACACACGCACACACACACTGATAATTATCTGTAATGTTTTGACACCAGGCACATGGGTGTGTCCTGCTGTACCTGAAAAGAAGACTGTCTTCTCCTCCAGAGGGTTCTCATAAGCTGCATCAATGTTCTCTGGAAGTTCACTCCAGGATGTGGCCACAAGCAGAGGGCCTGTTGGCTTCTTCCTGATATTAGGAGTCCGGAAGAGGAATCTGGAAGAGATACAGAGATCAATGTCTGTTTTAATACATACAAACACATGAATAAATGACATGATGTGTGTGCAGGTTTGCTGGAGGTCCGGTGTTTCCAGAAATGTTTAAACCTGACATGTGAGGACATTTAAAACAGCTCTCAGGATTGGCAAGGTTTAAAAATGGGGCAAATCGTGACCTGCTTTAAAATAATGATGCCATCAGGTTTATGTGGGTCAGGCTATGGGGCAATAATGTTTCATAGAATGAAAACCACCACGTCAGGAGAGGAGAAAGTGAGACAGAGAGAGAGAGAGAGAGAGAGAGAGGGAGAGAGAGCAGAACTTTATACACAATAAGTTGATTCACTGAGCAGCTGTTTCTTGTTATGGTGAAAAAGTGAGGTAAGAACCAGCTGGACATGTTAAAACCTGCCTGCTACCCCAGCATTAACCACAGAAACAATACCATCACCCCAGACATATTTCCATTGACCTATTTTTCAAAGGCTAAAACATTTGAGACTCAGAGAAGACGAAAGATTTCCGGACTATAGCTCCAGCTGTAAGAAATATTCTGTCAGCAGTCATTTCTTAAAGTCTGTGTGTGAAACTCCAGATCACAGAACCAGATTAAAGCTTAGCTAAGCTTAGCTCTGACTTGCAGCTGTCCTATAAATTAAAGCTGCATAACTTTTGCCTCTCTACCACCATCTCTGGTTAAACCATAGAATTGCAGGTCACTTTACATAATTTTCTTTACAGATATTTAAGTCCAATGAAGGCAAACTGACATTTCCTGGGAAATTGAAACAGAGAGCCCAAATTATAAAGCATTATTATTAACTTATGATATATTAAACTATATGAGACAGACGATGAATTAATTGTACAAAATGCCTCAGATGTAGCTCACAAAGAGCCAAAGATAATATAAAATAAAGACGCTGCAATGCAGCTGAATAAACAAAACATTACTGAACTTTTTTGGGGTGCGCACTATCTGCCCTTCTCTCTCTCTCTCTCTCTCTCTTTATCCCTCCATCTCTCTGGAATGAATTTAACAGCTGTAGCATTTATCCAGCTGGGTGAATATGTAAGATCTCAAGTCATATTGCCCACATAGGAAAGGATTCACTGATGCAGGCAGAAGCTTAGGAGTTTAGGTAGAAGCTCCTTTAGGTTTTAGAATCAGGTCTGTATAAACACAATGTTTCTCAATTAGAAAACGAGACAGAAATCAGTACAAATATCCGCAATCAGCAACAAAAAAAGTGATACTTTACATAATCATAAAACGCTTTCAGCAAAGTGAGCGAATTCAGTCTTCCACTAAATCATCATAAAATATATCAGAGATCAGATTTACAGACTTCTGCATTTTCAGCCAGTTTTGCCACAAGGCCACATTGAACGCACAGACGTTCTCATTCACATTTTATACTAACAAAGTGAATGAAGTTTTAGATTCTTAGATCATAATGTAACTCCAGTCTCTGGTCTATAATCATTTTAATGGTACAGTTTTTGATGATGTTTTTAATGGTAGATAAACTGGGTCAAGATTTCCCAGGATGCCAATAGGGCCATTTCCTGTCAGAAAGAAGCTGTTTGAAAACCACTGAAACAGATGAACTGAGCAGGAAATGACTTCTCTTTGAAAGATTAAATTCCTGCATAGACGTTTTGTGATACTACTTAAATCAGCCAACTGACATCTGGAAATCTTAAGGTAAACAAAAAACCATTCATGACATTATTTTGTATTGGGTGTTTGTGCTGTACTTACCTGTCCTTAAAGAAGAAAATCTCTCCTCTGATCTGAGCTACAGCATCAAATATGATGTTCTCGTTACATACGTCCATTGGAGTAACAGGCGGGTGGTCGGAGGGCACTGGTTTGTCTGTTCCCACACCTGCACAGAGAGATTTTTGAATATCCTATTTTTAAACAGGATAAGGCTTATATCAGTACTAAAGTACAGTACAGTACTAGAGTAAGTACAGTAAACTACATGAAGGTTTAATACGAGTTTAACTTCTCATACATACCATACAGTTCCTGAATGCCTGTGACATCATCATCAGACAGCGTCAAGGTTTTGGTGAAAGTGTACATAGGAGCCATGAGAGCAGTGGGGTCATCTGAGTGCTCCAAACCCAGAGCATGACCGAACTCATGGGCCGCCACCAGGAACAGACTGTAGCCTGAGAAACAGGAAAGGGGGCCGATGTAATATTTAGTCTAAACCCAGCTAGCAACTGTAGGTTGCAAGAACGTTTGCATTAAGTAACTGAAACGTTTTGAAAGTTATAGGAACGTTATTCAAACATTCTATAACATTTTTAAAATGTTCCACTAAACAATTTAAGAACATTTTATATGATATATAAAACTGTGCTTCACCTTTGTCAGGACAGAAGCCCCATTTGCGATCATCATCAAAGCTTTTGGTGGAAGCGCACCACATCTTCCCGTCGCTGCGTCCAGAGGTGGTGCAAGAGTCATAGTTGTTACCCAGAAATTTAAAGGGGAAGACGCAGGGAGCCCCCTCAGCATTGCCCCCAACCGTTGACATAGCTGTGATCAGCACACAAAACAGTTAAAGGCTGGATTAAGCTGAATGTTACAACAAAACCCATTTAACTGCTACTTAAACATGCTAGGAGAGTTAAAAGTCATATAGAGACACATACATATATAGTATATCAGTATATATACATATACAGTTTATATAAATATATATCATACACAGTCATATAAAAGTGTACCTGTTTTTTAATTACACTGATAATTTGAGGTAAACCTGCATATTATCTTAGAGTTATTAGGTCATGGCGCTACAGCACTGGAAACATGAGAGACATTTGAGAGGGTTTTCTGAGTCACACAGAATCTAACTCAACAGTCTTAAAATGAAGGTCACATCAGCTGCAGTGGTTTTGTTAAAGAGCAGCTAAAATAAGGAGCTTTTCCTCTTGTGTGATGTAAAGTGATGGCTTGCACAACTCTGGTGTTGTTGACCAGACAGGTTCTTTTATTTGGCATGGACACACACACACACACACAAATAGGAAGTCAAGGCTACATTCCCAGAGAATTACAACCAGATGAGAATTTTGTGCTTCTAGCTTATTTAAGTCAGATAACTAATCCAATGCAAAATATCTTGTAATGCAGAGAGAAACTTTAACAGTTTACTTATTCAAGACTAGTTAAATTTATTTGATGTAACTTTTGATTTAGCATCTAAATAATCAACAATAATGTAATTTAATAATGTTTGACTTACCAAGAAATGTCAGTTTGCCTTCATTGGAATTTAAAATAAAATTTAAGTAACCTGTAATTTTGTCTTTTAGACAGAGGTGGCAGTAGCAAGGCAAACACTACAGACTGATTTAAACTATCTTCAAAACATCTAAAGGATGTTCCTGCACACTTGCCTGTCTCAGGGCAAAATCCATAGGTCTTATCCTGGTCATAGTCTTCTGTGGTAGCACACCAGCGATACCCATCTTCTCTGCCTGAGGTGGTGCAACCATCATATTTCTCCCCCTGGAATGTGAAGGGGAACTTACAAGGGGCTCCATTTGCATTTCCGCCCAATGTGAACAGCACTACAACACAGGAAAGAGCACAACTTTTAAAAAGTTCGTTATTATGACCTATTCTCTTCATGACCTGTAGTTTAACTGGTAGGGTAGCAGCGCAAAGGTCCTGGGTTCGATTCCCACAGATACTGATTAAATGTATAGCTTGAATGCACTGTGGATAAAAGCGTCTCTGAAAGGCAGAAATGTAAATGTACAGTACAACAATCATACTCACACTCATGAGGGCAGAAGCCATACTTCCCATCTTCATCGAAGTTGTATGTTGTAGAGCACCACAAGAACCCATCGTCCCGACCCTGAGAGGTGCAGCTGTCGTACTCCTTCCCCATAAACGAAAACGGAAACTGACAGAATTCCCCTTCAGCGTTACCATACTTGACCTTTACCACTGAATAAAAGGAGGGAACGTGTCTTGTGTAAAAGATTCATTGACATTTGATTCTAAAGATCTGACAAGTTCTGAACTCAAACTTTAAAAGCTGCTAAAGGCAAGATGGTTGACATTATAATTGATACCTTGTCCCTCCCCTAATGTCCACAGCTCATCATCATCAAAGTGAGAGTCTCCTCCAATCCCAGGTCCAGGAGCAAAGGCGTGAGCAAGCAGACCATCTTTCCCATCAAACGGGTAACCATCACCATGTTCTACAGACACAATAACATTACAGACACAATACTGACACAGAACTGAAAAGCTATAAAGTCACATATGATGTAATGTGAAAATGTATCTATCTATGCTGATTTTATAAACTACCATTTCGCCCAAAGTTAATCATGATGTCAGCTTCTCCTTCTGTGATCCTGGAAAACTGTAGAGGTGTGACATCACTCCAGACTTTAAATGCACGATAGAAAGCGTCATCAATTGTTTCTTCATCCATATCTGGGGTGTGACCTAAGATCCTGTGGAGGAAAAAAATGAACAATAATTTGCTGTACATACTAATCCATTTTGGACACTGTATTTAATCTAATAACTTGAGAAACCCAACAATATTTTAAATGTATAGTAGGCCTATTCATTTTTCCTATTCAAGGCCAAAACTCTCTGAAATAATGACATGTTCTGCAATGGTAGACTGATCCAGCCAGCAGACTATTCAATATAATCACCAGCAGACTATTAATACCTTGTGATTTATCACATCAATTCTGAACTCACACAGTGATCACGATACAACTGTGCTTTTTCACTGATCACCTGGCAAGCTGTAATCTTACTGATTGATGTTATGCAACTTCCAGGTTGCATAGAGTGCACAGGGTTTACCAGTCCATATGCAACGTGGACTAGACATTGTAATTAAAGGTCTAGCTATGTGTGACAAAGAGGAAAAACTCCAAAGCTGTTGGACCCATCTATACACTTACCAAACTGAATCATCTATTTTTATTGGTCATCTGCCACTCTTTAAATCACCATTGATCATTTAGAAACTATTTTTTGTTGGCATTTATTATTATTATTATTTTAAATCATTACCAAAGATAAATATGTAAAAGTTCATATATTGATCGATTACGTAATTTTTTCTAGCTGCCAAACTGATGCTGGCATTAAAACAAAGCCTGAGAGATTTTTTTCCATAAACCTCCATACTAGGCTTAAAAACTGGTTACTGGTTTAAGAAAACATACTTGTGGTCATGACTCATTTACAGGAAAAAAGGACATGCCGACCAGAAAATCTTCCCAAACCTCCAATTCAGTCTTTACTCTTTTTGGTTTATCACTTTGTCAATATACAAAAGTTTTCACAGTAGCGCTTAATGTAGTCACAAAGTAACTTTATATCCTCTACTCAATTTACATTTGTTGTTCCTTCTGAATTTCCAGCTCCATGTTTCTTGTGCAACACAGCCACAAAGGTCCTGCTGGGAACATTTTGGAAAAAAATGTTGTTTTTGCTCTCTGTGTTCTTGACTGGCTTGCTGCTGAGTCATGCAAAAACGCAGTCTGCATCCGTTTTTTCATCATTCACAATCATTTAGTAGCGGCTTTCATCCAAAGCGACTAACAATACATTTTATATTTGGATTCCCTGATACATAGACACACATACACACACACACCTGTAAGTAATGTTTCTCTCTCCCCACTTAGGTTTCCTTTGAAAGAAATTGTAATTGGCCACATCAGGGACTCCACATCTTGGTTTCTTCATGATCTCCACAGTCTGCTGGTCAATCTCCCCAGTTTCAGGTAAAGCAAAAAACTTCTGCATCTTCTTCAGCGTGTCCTTCAACACCATCAGATTACAACTGTCTTTCGGGCAACCATAGAACTTATTTAAGTAGCGCTGTGGTGCAGAAACAAGGAAAAGAATGAACAGAAATGAAAAAGTGCAAATGCATTCCACTTTTTCTCAACCACAACCACAACTATTATATTCTCATAGTTCAGATATTCAGAAAAATACATGCTGCACAAATACTTTGAATTGTGTATTTGTTTTAATCATTAGGAAATTTCACGTAGGGATGTATTTCAAGCTAAAATCGAGGTATGCAAAAGTTTTTTTGTTGAGCATTATTTTACGCATTAGAAAAATAAACCAACTGCTAACATATAACACAGATTCTGACCACTGTATGGCTTCAATCCTCCCGATGAAAGCAAACACACTCACCAGCGCGACCTCTTTGTCTGTGTAAGAAGTTTCATCTCCAGGAAACCTTATGATGGGTGATGGCGCAGCGAAGGTTCGCAGGGTAGCAAGAAACTGCACGAGGAAAACTTTCAGGACAAAATGCCTACAGCTGAAAAACTTATAGCACACCATTTTGGTCCGGTTGAGAAATGCCCGTGTTGAAAATAAGGTGGAAAACAGGCTGACACCTTAACGACTACAAGTTTTTCCGACTGCACTGCAAAAGTTCTTTCTTTTCCTCAGCGACACATCCTGCTTCCGTGGTCTGTGGGATATGTACTGCTTGCACACGCAGTTTTCTGATGCTTAGCGGTGGCTGGGAATGCGCAGCCTCTGGATCCAGGAATTTAGTGGGGCAGTGAAATAGGAGACGCGTCAACGGGAGCGCGCGGGGATGTGCGCGCGCACCCTGAAATCACAGCGCCTGGAGGTTTGGCGGAGTTGCGTCTGGGAAAGTAAGATTGATCCCTCAAAAGTTTGTTTTTGGTGAATTGCTCCCCACATAAAGCACAATACAAATGCAATATAAATAAGGTCAAATCTGTTGGCATTGCTGCACTCTGTGATGGTTTATTCCAGTTCACCAAATGTAAACAAAACAATGTGTTAGCGAAACATATTCAGGTCATATATGTTGGTTTTAATGGCTTGTGTGTCTGACTTACATGTTATTGTTGACATATGTTTGGCAAAAACGTTCAGGGCATCATAATAGCACTTTGTGTCAGGCAGAAAAGCATCGTTTTTACAATGAGCCCCTCAACCCTGTTAGCTTACAATAATAGTATCTGTTTTACTTTAAAACGTGTCTTTACTTTGTTTTAGCTGGAAGAGCTGTTTGGTTCATGTGACGTTAGAATAACATTTATGTTACGTTTGCACAGACGCATTTTTTGCGCTTCGTTTGCGTAACATCCGGATTTAAGAAACGTAAAATACTTTGTCTGGTTTGATGTTTACTTGCTGAAATGTTGCATTTTAGACATTTTCAGACGTTTCACTTACTGATCTACAATAAGAACTACATTAGCTTTAAAGTAAATATCGCCCATTCATTTGCACTGTAACGTGTTATATCTGCATGTACAATTGATGGAAAGTTTTAGGTCATTTTAGGTCAGAGAAATGGGCCAAAGAAAGTAAAGATGTCCCTCTGGTGGCGTAGTAGTGAAAACACATTTAAAAAGTTTCACAACGCTGTGCTAAAAGTTGTTTAATAGCCTAACTTTTGTGCATTAACTTTTATTATCATTATTATTAAATGGCTGCCCAGAGAGGTGAAACTTATGAGAAGGTTATTAAAGGTTATTTTCTTGTGCTTGGTATAAAATGATCAGGGAATGATGTGGGGAATGTGCTGTTGAAACAATGATATTGTGCATATGTCTATATGGATAAATAATACAACGTAAATGCAACAGGCAGGAATCTGTTACCGCCTGTTGCCTTGAAATGGATTGAAATTATAGTAAGTGTGACCTCTAGTGGCAGACATAAGCCCTTGCATGCTTTAATATGTCTATTTAAGCTGCTGTCTGTGTGGTTGTTGTATAAGCTAGATTTAATATGATATGATTTGTATCT
>JBAJNP010009399.1:0-14266 GCA_036877545.1 Yasuhikotakia modesta
TGACCTTAATTGCTTTTCTAATGTCCTAAAACACAAACACATCCCATCCCTTCCCATCCCATCCCATCCCAGGCTACTGAATGAACGCTAGCATCTAGCATGAAGCTATCGTGAGACACAGAATGATACATTTTGTCAGTGTCAAAACATGAACGTTTCATTGACAAGCTTCACGGGTAAAGATATGACGGTATCATTTTAATAAACGTAATATATCGACTCACCAGCACAGGAGAGCTAAAACAGCGACCAACAACAACACGCGCAGCTTCTTCATCATCTTCCCGCGGGGACCAACATCCTCGCTTTTTATTTATTCTCCTCTGTTATTGACGACAAAGGCCAAGACTGCCTAACAGCGCTAAGTGTTTACAACTGTATTAAAACAAAGGGATGTGTTTCAAGGTACAGAACAAACACCCGGGTTACTTTCTTTTCGTATGAAACCCCCGCTAACGACTCCCGACTGACTCCTTCACCGTCGTATGTTGCTGTTGTTCTGCCAGCCCAGCGAACGCAGCGCTGCTGCCCAACCGTCAGCCAATAGGAACTGAGTATTGCGTGACTCCGCCCCGTTTGGGGTCTTGATGAGTTGGAAGTTTTGTCATCAGACGCGTCACCGTAATGATAAGAGGAATTAAACTATAATGCGCCGGATCATTCGTATGGTAGAATAAACAACAGATTTATGTAAAGTCACTATATTTAATTAATATTGAATTAAATTGAGTTGTTAACAGGGTAAAGCCGATGTGCTGTGAAAAGTAAAATCCTTCCTTTTATTTGCATTACTGTCTTGAATTTAAAATAAGGTAAATATTTCAACAGATTAGAGGTATTAAAATATTAGAGGTAAATATTTCAATTGAATATGAGCATTTTCTTGTCCGATTTTAAAATGTGACAAACTATATTTACTCTAGCCTGTGCTAACAACGAGTATGTATGTCATCACGTCTTAGTATCAAATAATTACTTGTTGGCGTATGATGCAACAAATCATGTCAATGCTGGACTGGTGCGCTGCCTCCGAACCTACGTGACGCAGAACAGCGTGTTACGTTAAGGACTACATATCCCACAATGCAACTTTTTAGTGTGTCGTGTAACATGCCGTAGGAAATTCCGCGTAAAAAATTATGCATTCATGTAAAACAACTATGTTTTCCATAATTTTTGTAGTATGGACACCACATCTCTAAACAAAAATGCTTCTTTGTTAGACTTAGTCCTAACTAAGAACCTTTATTTAGTAGGCGGGGTCCTGAAGTTACAACATCCGCAACTTTTTGGTGAGCTGTCCCAAACAGCTGCTGCTGAAGTTTACAGAAGAGCAGCTTTAGTCTGTTTCTGTGGTTTTTAAGGTGTAGTTAGAGGCGGAGGAGCATGGATGTGTTCGGGGTGCTTGTAACTTTTTCATCATTGTGTGTGGCTGTGATCTGCGCTTTTTCTCAGTCTCTGGACAGCGATTTTACCTTCACTTTACCCGCCGGGCGGAAAGAGTGCTTCTTCCAGACTATGAAGAAAGATGCATCACTTGAGATCGAGTATCAGGTTGGCTGCGTTTAGATATTTGACAGTGAGATATTTTGAAGTTCTGCTCTTTACAATAAGGTTCAAAACTCTTACAATGTTCTGTCTTCATGAAAAAAGTTGAAAAGTCAAGTGATAACGTTAGATGTAAAGGGCTTAAGTGAGTCATTTGGATTTAAAACGTCTTAATATAGATCATAAGTCATCTCAAGATTTCTGGTTACAAAACAAGCTGCAGTAATGATGCTCTTTATTGAACTTGTGCAACGCAGTGTATTACATGGTGAAAATTACACTCATGACACAAAAAGTTGTGGCACAATGAAGCTAAAGGTCATTGTTAGGAAACAAAAGTGCCAAAATGATTGTGATTCGTTAGACTTGACTATTAAATCTGTCAATTGCCCCAACTGAACCCCTTTGTTGATCTATTACCAAAGACAGTCTGTGAGGGTCTTTGGTTTTGTGTTGAACCAACAAAGACTGTTTTGGTTGAACCAAGACTGTGTTGGTTTGTGGTGTAGGTCCTGGATGGAGCGGGCTTGGATGTAGACTTCTACCTGCAGTCACCGAATGGTCAAATTCTGACGTCTGACTACAGAAAGTCAGATGGGGTTCACACGTAAGCACGCGCATTTATTATCATATACAGTCTCTCTACTATTTCTGCATGTACTTATTTTCCTTCGCTTCTTTGTGACCTGTCAACTTTAGTGTGGAAACTGAAGATGGCGACTACATGTTCTGTTTCGACAACACGTTCAGTGCTGTTTCTGAGAAAATGATCTTCTTTGAGTTGATTTTGGACAATATGGATGACGGAGGAGATTCTGAGGACTGGAAAGCGTACGTGCAGGGAACGGACCTTCTGGACATGAAACTAGAGGATATCATGGTAGGACCATCATGTTTTAGCGCGAACCACATCAGTCTCGGACAGTCATTGATATAATGTAACTTTGAACATCTGCAAAGCTGCCAGGGTTCCTGTGGTGAGGAACATCAGCATCAGTAGGGCTATGTGTTGAGGTGACATTTGTTTAAACCCATGGAAAGTAGATGAACAGACAAGGCATGCCAACTCCCAGCATGCACTGGTGTTAGTGCACTGGTGTACCTGTCTGCTGTGATTAATGAAATGGTTCACTTGTAAAGAGGTTGGGCCACTTGCCAACATTAACAAGTAAAAATGACTTCACTGTTGTTGCTGTTTTTCATTTGTGTTTGTTTTGTATAAAATGTGTCTATAGACTGATTCCACACTGTTATCATTTAAGGAAATAACAGGAAGTCAAATGAATATTACAGCTGTGGAGGAAATAGTACCCTATTGGGTCAAAGTGTTTGGCTCCACTTTGTTTACCTGCCAACCCTTTGTCTATTTAAACACTGTCAATTGTCTATTTAGCAACTCCTTATGTCTACATAGCTTCAGAGCAGGACATGATTTGTTTGAACTTCTTCTAGTTATCCATTTGTAAAGCACTATATTTCAGACACAAGACTGTCCCACCTGCCTTGACTGAGGTAATTTTTTTACAATCTTTGAAGGAGACCATCAACAGCGTTAAAGCTCGCCTGAGCAAGAGTCTACAGATCCAGACCATGCTGAAGGCCTTCGAAGCGCGTGACCGCAACCTGCAGGAAAGCAACTATGAACGGGTCAACCTGTGGTCTTGCACCAACCTCGTTGTCATGGTGATCGTATCCGGGATTCAGGTCTACTTGCTACGCAGCCTTTTCGACGACAAGAGGAAAATACACACATAACCTCGCCTGCTGCTACTGACTGAAAACCACACACCCCTCTCTCTCTCTCACTCTCTCTGTGTCCTTCAATATCTTGTTCTGTTCCTCCTTATCTGTCATCCAAGTGTCCTTAGACTGTTGATGGCTGGAGTTACTTTTATCCTCCGCTTCCCAGTTTTTATATGTCATGAAGACAATCGTGTTCTACTTGAGCCAGGCATTCTCTGATCCTCCCTGAATAAATGAGAGATTTGATGTTTCAGCTGCTGCTACGTCTGACAGAGATCTCACCGGGTGTATGAAATGTTTCTAATGTTAAAAGTATATGATCAGGCTATCAGAGAATTAGCAGTTTTGTGTTTTTGTATCGTGTTTTATAATTGAAAATACTTATTGATCTGTTTACTGTACGAAGTGTAGTTACTGAATTTTTCCAGGCACTGACAAAGACCCTGACATGCAGCATGCTTCATGTTTTGTAACAAATGGGCTAAATGTTTTAAAATTAAAGAAATGTGAAGCGTTTGTGAAGAATAGTGACTGATTAAAGTATTGACTCGTGAATGCATTTTTGTATGTTAACCGCACCCTATGGCTGTTTTGTTACTGACAAATACAAATGGAGACACACCCTCTATGCACCCAATAGCTATGACCTTTTTCTATCAGCTTTGCTTTAACAGCTCACACACACACACACACACACACACAGCATGCCAACTTAACACGACCCTTCTAAGAAGCCCTGATCAGTGTCAGCCTCTCACAGGGGGTGGGTTACTGGTCAGCAGAGTTGGGTTTCACCCAAACTAAGTAAGGGAAAGAGCTCTTAGTATCATAAATCACTGGAGGCATTAGAAGAATATATTTTGCCATTGTTATGACTGGAGGTCAAAAGGGTCTTTAAAGATGAGAATAAACACACAAAAGCTTAGCTAGCATGCTAACCAGTTAGATGATCGTGCTAAACTTAACCAGCCACCAGCAGTAACAGCTGAGGAGACAGACAGAGAAAATCAGCCATTAGCTAAATGAACATAAAACAGCTGCAGATGTCAGAACTCGGATCATCAGCGTTGATTCTGGACAAAGACTTCAGGAAAAAAATCTCTGTGGGAAAAAAAAAACATTTATCGGACTTGAAAATGATCCATCAAAATAAAATATTTCATGGATACTTACAGGATAAAAACTGAACAAATAAATAGATGTGAAAGCATCAGGTATTAAAACTTTTTTTGTTGTGGCCTCAGAAGCGCGTTTGAGTTCAGTGACGATCTGAGCGTTTAAACAGAATCACCGAGCAGGAAACGGTCACGCGTTCGAGGGTCTTTAGGCGACAGTCAGGAGATCCTCACCCGTGACACCGCATCCGTTCCGCGGACAAACCTTCAGGAGTTAGTCGTGCGACTCTCTGTGCTGATCTCCGTCTCAGGGCAAAGCTGCACCACACTGACCTCTGATCGGTTTGTCGGTCCTGTTTGTTTGTTTTTTTCTTTATCTACGCGAACCATGGAAATCATTCTGGAATACGGTTCGTTCTCCTGCGTTCCCCGGAGCTGTGGAAGATGTTTTGGGGAACGTTCTCCAGAACGCTTCCGTGGCCGTGGATGCAGGAGATGTTGGACAGCTGATAGAAAGCGTCGTAAGAAACGCTTTACTAGCCGTCGAGCCCACAGAAGCTCTGGCCGATGAGACGGAGCGCGTGTTGAGCAGCGCGTCATTAAGCGCTGAGTTGACTGCAGTTAACTGACGCTGACGGGGACGCGTTAGAAACACCTCCGTCTCTGTTGACATAGAAACTCTTCGAGCGATAAGCGACGCGTTGAGAAACGCGTCCATCGAGCCGACTGAGTTTTTTAATGAACCGACCCTGAGCGTCTTAAATGCCGCTCTGCTCACCCCTGACCCGACGCTTAAACAGCGCTGATCTGACGGCCGAAGTCACGGACGAGCTTTTGGATACGATCGAAAGCGTCCGTCGTTGTGTCCAGAAAGTCACGGAGACCTTGTAGACTTCATCTACAGACACGAGCACCACCACAGAGGACACCGAGAGCGCGTCTGACGCGTCTCTCACAGCTGATGAGGAAGATAACGCGTCTGACACGTATCTCACAGATGATGAGGAAGATAACGCGTCTGACGGGTATCTCACAGATGATGAGGAAGATAACGCGTCTGACGGGTATCTCAGAGCTGATGATGAAGTATCTCAGAGCTGATGATGAAGTATCTCAGAGCTGATGAGGAAGATAACGCGTTTACCCTTTACTTAAAAATATTTTCAAATATATTTCAAAATATACAAAAATGGCCAAAAAATATAATATTGAAAATATATTTCAAAATATATTTACATAAATACATTTTCTACAAATATATATTTTTTGTATATATTTTTTATATATTTTTGAAAATACATTTGTCATCCATATATGAATAAAAAACATTCTCGTAACATTTTAATAAAATCTTTATTTGGTGTCTAAAACATGTACATATGACACAAGGACTTTATACAGGATAAAAACTGAGCAGCATTAATAAACTAGAAATGGGAGAAAGAGTCACAAAATCTCAAGTGAAAAACTTTCGATTTGAATCCCTGTAATAAAAACATTAATTTGTCCAGAAACTGTCCAGTTTAAACAGCATTTAAACAGTTAATAATAGCGTTAACTATTTTTAAAATGTTTTTTAATTAAATTATTTATTTATTGTTTATTATATGCACGATATGACCGCTAGATGGAGGCTTTACCCGCAGTCAGACATTGAGCGTCTCTCGAGGAATTTCTGATCAAACTTTGCAGATTCCTGCAAATATATAATTAATATTTAATAATGTTACAGTAACCGGTGTCTGTTTCTCTCAAACGGGCCTGGATGACAAACTGAATAATTGAAACACGTTGGTAACCCATTATGGTAAATAATAAACTCGGAAACCTACGTTATAAAGTTTAGGTTTTAAGTTTGGTTAAAACTCAATGCAACAAACTCACAGAGATGCTGGTTTCTAAACAACGGATTTGCTTTTAAACAAAGTTTGTCTTTTTAACATCTTTAAAGCCGGATTCTGCAACAGGAAGAGACACAGAACAGCTGGCGTTTGTATCCAGGTTTTATTTAATGAACATAAATAAACATAAATAACTAAAACACTACGACGGATGGTAGAGAATTTGGTTAGCATCAAACGCACAAATAACGTTTATCAAACGTATAAAACGCACATAGAAACACTGTAATAAACGAACATGCCTGCATGTTCAGTAAACAAAAACACCTCTTTATTTTACGTCTATAATGAACAGAAATGTTAAAAAAACGTAACAGGTAAACAGGACGGATGCTGCTGCAGTACCGCGTTTCAGTCCATCATTACACGATTTAACGACGGTGTGTAAAGAACAATGAACATTTTCAACAAGTCAACCTGCTGAAACACTCAGTGTCTCTTTATTTGGTCAGAAAGTTTTCATTTATCTGTGCTGAACGGATATTTATGGTATTAATCATTAATAATTAATTAATGAATTAATGCTCCGAAGTCTTGATGGTTCCTGCAGGTTTTAAGACCTTCCGTCTGTGACGTCAAACAAAAAGTCTCGCACAGTCTGTGAATAAACAAAAAACTAAAACACGTAAATTTCATAGTTTCACCGTCTGATTAATGTTGTTTTAAAACTATTGCCTTGTCAGTATGACAAGAGCTTATTAAGATGCTTATTTAAAATAACATAAATATATATCATTTGCCTTATCCCTAAAATCCGTCGTCCAGATTAAATTCCTGTGATTTTAGTACAAACAGGTGATTTAAAAACTTCTTTCTACTCGTTTTTGTTGTTGTTGGAGGACGTGTAAAGCGCAAATAGATGGCGCTCTTTCACTAATACGTCTTTTCCACCTTTTGTTTTTATGTGTCGTCACTTCCGGAGTGCGATGGCGTGACAGCAGTGGAGAGTGAAAATCCTGCATTTCGGTAAAAAAGTTTAACAATATTTTATTTACAACATTTTTATATCCGATATGAATACATTTAGTCAAATGTGTTCAGTTTATCAATTTTTCTATTAGATTTAATAGTTATTTAATACATTAATGGTGTATTTCTGTCAGATCTGTGTTGACAGCTGTATAATGTTTAATGGGTTGCATGTATATAGTTACATACAGGCGTGTATGATATTTTTAGGTGGCTTATGTTGGTCTGTTTTGACAGGTGATGGGGGCAGACAGCGATCACGGAGCTCCTGCGGGGGTCCCGTGGCGCAAAGTGCTGTATGAACGGCAGCCTTTCCCGGACAATTACGTGGACCGGCGTTTCCTCGAAGAGCTGCGGCGCAACATCCGAGTGCGCCGGTACCGTTACTGGGCAGTTGTGCGGGAGACCGGGCTGATCGCACAGCAGGTGTCTTGCGTGGCAGTTTTTCTCACATTGTGGTCTTATATGGAACAAAGAGACCTGTTGCCGTCCACGGTGTTGTGGGTCAGTCTGTGTTGTGCGCTGTCGGGCTACGGACTCTACGAGATGCTGGGAGGCGCAAGCGGCCCGGAGCGCACCCGTCTGGCAGACCTGCAGAGCGCCACTATCTTCCTGGCTTTTACCTTCGGGTTCTCCCCTGTTTTAAAGACCCTCACTGAGTCGGTTAGTACAGACACTGTGTACGCCATGTCCGCTGTTATGCTTTTGGCTCATTTGGTGGCCTTTCCTTATGCCAAACCTAGTCCTCCAGGCAGCCTTTCCCTCAACGCGGCCCTTTTTGGGTCGGTGTGCCTGGCGTCCCGGTTGCCGGGCGCGCTGCACACCTTCACAATGCTGACCTGCGCTCTCCTGATCTTTGCGCTGTGGCCCTGCCTGCTGCATCGCATGAGAGAGAAGGCGGAGTGGAGCTTTCCGGGGGCAGCAGGGCTGGTGTGTTTGGGTGGGGTGGGAGGTCTGGCGAGTCTGTGGCCCGAGGGGGCGGCGCTTCTTTCGCTGACTCTGTTTATATTAACTTTACTTTGCCCGCTGTTGCTTTTCCACCTGCAAAGACATAAGGACAATATACACGGTCCCTGGGATGAGGCAGAGATCATAGAGGACCTCTCCCACTTCCTGAATTGATTTTAAAGTTTTTGCACTTCTCTTAAACTCAGGATGCAAATAAGAAAAGATCATTTTAAGCTTCTAAATGGGTGAATTTAAGATGTTATGGTCATATTTTATCTCAATATTTAAAGATAAATTAAATTAAAACTTAAAAAAAAAACAGAAGTCAAGTTTTGCAGAAGGAATTAAGTCCACATACAATTTAAATGTCTTGGCAATTAAACACATTTTTCTTCTCAATACATCTTAAAAATTCTGTCAATTTATAATTTTTATTTTAATTTTATTTGTGTTTTTTAATCATTCTTATTGTAATACAGAACAAATCTTATGTTTTACAGAACTGTATACTTTAAATTACAGTTATTTCTAATTATAATGAAAATAATTATGGTTTCTGCTGTAATAATTCATTTTCTGTATATTGTTTTATATATTGTAAAGTGCAGTAAGACATTTTTTGTCAATTTGCCACAACAGTATTTATATAAATGAGTATATTTCTAAATTGTAAATTGTTTGATTAAAATGCCTAAATTGTTTATTTTTTAATACAATTATTAATGCTTATCGTTTTAATAAATGACTTTAATAAGGCATGTGGTAATTTATTTAGTAGCCTAATTGTGAAGAAATTGTGATTATTATGACAGCCCCAGTATATACAGATTTATTTAAAATGGATATATTATCAAAATACCAAATACTTTACAAAGGTGGAACATTGTTGCCCACAAGATGTCAGTCATATATCAGTCCAGCGATTTCTGTAGCACTAGCTGTTGTTACATGCAGATAGCATAGCGTATAAAATGCCCCTGTTAGCTTTTTATGGGTCATTGATGACTATAATGAAGTACTTAACAGTTTATGTGACACATTACAATGAAATATTCTGACATATAATGCAAAATACAATTGTGATTAAAACTCAACACATACTCATTGCAAAACGACACAATGTTAACAAACATAAACATATGTACAGAGTGAGAACAAACTTTTCCATGTTCAGCTTTTCCCACTAAAAGCAAAAATTATTAGTCAAAACAAATTGCTAAACCATAATCTAAAGCCAGGAGTCAGAACTGATTCAATGTCTGTATTTACAGAGTTTTTCTATAAGACATTAATTCAAATAAACATGAGGTTTCAAATGTCAAGTTTTTCTGACATGGCAGTTAAATGAAAGTTGTAGGAGATCCTGTGGTTGGTGGTTTTGCTCCTGCAGGTGGGCTGCATGATGTCGTGGGGGTCTCAGTGTGTCTGTTGAGTGGGCACTGATGGTGGTTGTCTCCTGAAACACATGAAACAACCCGAGCGTTCAGAACCGATTCCCAGAGATCAGCCTTCACAGTTCTGCTGATTCAGCTAATGAGAATAACAATCTCCTATAAAGTCCTCTGCTTGTGTGTGTGTGTGTGTGGGTACAGAACAGAAGATTTTTCATTAGATACACCACACCTGCTGACTGGTTGTGACTTACAAAAATTAGTTTGTTCTTTCCTAATGTCCTTTAAGAGCTTTGAAAATTTTATATAACACGTAATATGTTGTAAACATGACATATTGACATATGAATATGTATGTATATGTTTACATAGTAAATCCTACTAGTCTTTAAAGATTATTAATAATTATTGTGCCACTTCTGTCACCAAACAAAACCGCAGGATTGTTTTTAAAAGGTTTCCGAAACGCTCCCTCATCTGCTATTAATAAACATTCATATCATTGGCTGAGCTAATGTTGCTGTGTTGGGCTACTCGCAATGTTCAAACAAAAAGCAATGTTTTGTTAGCGCCACAGAGGTACAATGTTTACACTTTTATACCCAAAAACTGACAATTTTTGAAAACTGACAGAGTTACAATGACAGGCAGAGCCGCCAGTACCTCTAAGCGAGCGACCGAGTGCATGTGTGTGTTGAAATATGTGTAGGGGGAATATGAGTCCAGCATTCCTGCAGAGCTGGTCCTGGAAAAAATCCCTGTGGAGATGCAGGAATCTCGCTCTCTAATGGAGCTGGCAGAAAGATCTGCTCTCTGGGATGGGAATGAGAAGAGAGTGGCTTTTATTTTTCCTGTGCTGTGGTGAGTGCAGGATTGCGGTTTCACAGAAAGAAATAAAGAGGATGAAGACGATGGAAAGAAAAGCATAACCACTTGAAGAACCATACTAGATACTGCAGCCTGGAAATACCAGGGCTTTACTGGAACAAAGAAAAAAACTAATGAAGTTAAAAGAACACACACACAAAACGATCTGGCTGGTGATTGGATGAGGAAAGATAGAAAATTCTGGAAGAAATGATGGTGGCATCAGAAGCTGTGTAGTTTGTGGGCAGATGACTAGAACCTGAACCTTGTTGCTGGCCAGGGTCACGCTGAAGGTTACAGCACAACTGTGAAAAGGTTCAACTGAGTCCTACAAAAACTACTGGGAAAAGGGGGTATATGAGGGTGGAAGGAAAATGACGGAAAGTTGGAGAGCGGGGATGAATGATTGTGAGGGGAAATGTGAAAGAGCGAGTGGGAGAAATGAAGGGGTGATGGGAAGACTGACAGAGAGAGAGAGAAAAATGGGTGGAGGTCCAAACAGACCCATTCCTGAGCACAAAGGAAATGAGGTAGAAAAGAACTGAAAAATGAGCCAGGAATTGAAGTTCAGGAATGACTGACAGAGATTAAAAAGGAGAGTGAGAAGTTCGGTGAAAGAAACAAACACTGTCAGGATGGTGAGAACGTAAAAGATAAAGCTAGTTTGTGAATGGTGATATGACAGCCTACACAGTAAGTTGAGCATAACTTGTTCGTTCCTTCAGTGAAGTTATACTTCTGGTGTGGTTTATTCTCGCTCGTGTGAAATATGAAACATACCAGTAATCCACAAAACACAACAACTCAACCACTGTAGGACACATGAGACGAGAGTTAGAGACCAGAAAATTAAATATGAAAAACCAGTGCCAGTGGCCCCTCACCCATCTCAAGTCAGCCTCACGGAGAAACGTCTGGGTCATAAATAATGTTTTGTTTTGAGTAAAGGAAGTAGAGTCTATTTTTAAGGCCATTAAATTGTGTTCTAAGCAGGAATGCAACAAGGTTCCAGCGATGCGCAGTTTATCTGTCAACACTTGATGTGAAACTGCCTGCGATTTGACACAATCACAGCGAACTGGATCTTATTTGATGTTTTATGAGGAACTGCTCATTAGGTTTTTGGACCAATGGGATTTCACAGTGGGCGGAGCTGCAGAAATAGAAACCCACCGTTTGCCAAAATGTGCTGTCAGTCATCACGTGTGATTCTGAAATGTATAAATAATCATATGATCATTTTTATGAGTTAATTAAAACAGAGACATTTCCTGATTGCTTGGTACATATTTTTTCTTTTTCTATGTTTGTGGATATGGTTTAAAAAAGGCAATGTTAATGTGTTTGCATGTGTGAATGAATCTATTGAAGCCAAAGTACTTGCTTTTCCTTTACATTCAGGGCAATATGTTTGTGTTGCGTGTAGACAGCAGGGTCTGTAATGACTGAAATCTGTTGTAGTTTTGGGACCAGTGAGTCTCATCTATCCTGCCTATATTTCAAGAAATCTGAGGTCTCTGAGTACACAGCTTTAAGACTAATCCTAAATACAAGTCCAAGAACAAGCCTTACTCTCAGGAAACCAAGAGCTTTATCAGTGTGTGTTTTGTAAAGTAATACATCCAAACATTTGGAAGGTATAACAATTAACTGAGCTTAAATTCTTTGCTGACTTTGCCTGTTGACTCTCCCGTTGCTTTTCAAGTCAGTTTAAGGCATCAATTAATAATAATGGCAGAAGTAAATTGATACTTGAAATTATAATTGCATATAATTAGTAGTAGTCTGTAAACATTTTGTGTAATTGCAAAGAAAATTGTACAAGATCAGTCTTGTGTTAACAAACCACAATAAGTGCACACATAACATGTGCTGTTTGGGTTTAAAATGATGAGACGTGTCTATTTTTTCATACCGACATTACTTGATCACATGTTATTGAAATAATCATTTCCAAACGCAAACTGTAATTAGCAACTTCGCTGGAAAACTTCCCTGAGACAGCGGCCATTTTTGTGATTGTGTGTTGCAACAACATTCATGGAACATGGCAAACACAGAAAAAGCAAAAACTAAAGGTTTGCCAAAGTTTTCAAACTCAGAGCCATTAAAAACAGGTTTAAAATACTGTTAAGTTACAGGGCACTGAGTTCAATTCAAATATTGTGCCTATTGCTGACACACTGGAATCAGTCTTATAATCACTGGGCATTTGATTAGCATAGAGTTTATTCAGCTGTGTTGTTGATGGAAGGAACACATATGTGAAATTCCCTTTCATGCAGTAGATAAACATTAGTTTGATGATTCATGTCACGGCATTAGTGCCAGTGCCAGAATTTTGTTTGTTGAAAGGAACCGAGACCGAGGTCCAGAGCATTGGGTATAAATGAAGAGCTTATGAGTGTGTTTGAAGGCGGGGCCTGGATGGTTTACCTGGGAACACTGGGAGGAATTCGTTTGGGGCGGCTGGTGGTATTGGTGGGGTCGGTGCTGTTGGGAAGGGGTGGGGTGGGAGGTTCTGACGGAATTGGTGGAGGTGGAGCAGCCGGTGCTGGATGCTTTTTAGGGACGCTGTAACCCAGAGGAGTCCTGAGGGATGGAGGAGAGAGAGAAAAATACAGTGGGATTTGCTGTTTGGAACTGATTTAAAATGGGTTGAATTATGGGTAACTCCACTGTTGGCTTTTCAATGATTTATTTCATGTTCATTCAAAATGGTGACTCAAGGTTCTCAGTGGATTCCCATTATATTTCTATTTCCTTTGAAGTCATTTGTGATCACTGGATATGTTTTGATAATATGATATGACAGTCGACTGCTAATGAATCTTGACTCATTCAGATTTATTTGTGAACCAGTTCAACCCATTCATTCAATTTTTTCCCCAATTAAAGAGCAAAATGTACTTTTTAAAGTACTTTAGAACCACATTATAATGTTTTTAAAACAAATTACCTGATTTCTGAAACGTTTAAAATGTATTTTTTCCAAAAGTCATTCATTTCTATAACTGTTGTGGCCTGGAAAACAAATGACCTAATATTTCAAGGTTTTACAAGGACACTCATGATTGGGTGGAAATGTTGACTGAGGTCAAAATCACCAAACAGGAAGTGGAAAGCTGAGGTACCTGCAGTGTAGCGTGGAGCTACCATGCAACCAGGAGTTATCAACTGGTGGTGGCAAAGGGGTGGAGATGGTGGAGGTGGAGATGTCGGTGATGATGTTTAGCGCCTCCTTCAGGGCAGCGTGGGTACGCAGCACCTCCTCTCGGCGCATGGCTTGTTCAGGAGACTCGTCCATCAGAGAGTACTGATCCCCTGAGGAGTACAACTGAGCTAGCAGTTCTGAGTGGATAAACTCTTTCACCTATGGAAGGAGAGAAAATTTATAGAGGACAATATAGAAAAACAACAGTAGTTTTTCCGCATGTTTAAAGGCAGGATATGCAATTTTTGCTAGAAACAATTTATGTTATGCTAGTTTAAAATGTCATATATATTTAAATAAAGATATATTTTCTGAAACGCAGGGCCATAAAATGTGCATTCTGCCTGTCAAGCTTATCTCAAAAACTCCCCCATTAACACTTTCTGTAGCAGCTATCCTGGGTGATAAACAAGACTGTGAACAAATTCCTCCCACAGTGTCATCAGTAACTCAAACTATTTTTGTGATAAAGAAAACCACCAACTTACAAAAAATTGCTTAGTGCGCCTTTTAATAAATATACATATATAATATATATATTCTATGATATGCCAGTTTGAAATGTGTGTG
>JBAJNP010009400.1:0-18245 GCA_036877545.1 Yasuhikotakia modesta
GTAGAGGGAGGCGGTGCGCGGGGGTGGGAACTTACCGCTCGGTCAGACGCAGACGCTGGTGACGTGTGGATGCCCACATCGGAAAACAGCAGCTTTCTGTCCATTTAAGAAACATGTTGACGAGCTTTAAAAATGTAAACGAATCTCTGCACATTTCTACAAGTTACAAACAAGGTCGTTAAGCACTTCACAGTTTTACTTTGTATTAAATGTCTATAAGGCGCATTTCTAACATCACATTCGTTACGTTTCCCATCGCTGATGACAGAACAGCTGCTGCGTTCAGACATTTCTTTAATGCGTTTTACTTCAGTGTCAAGCACCAAACTTTCACCGTGAGCCACACAAACGCAAACTGCGTTTCCGGAGGCAGCGCGGTTTTGTGAGCCAGCGAGCGCCGCCTGCAGGAGCGCGTGTGTCACGCATGAGACGATGGATAACATCAGTTCTTCCTTTCACTTGAATACATCGCCTGACCCGCACGTCGGCGGTGGTTCGGGTTTGTACATCAGCTGTGTACATTTACTCCGATTCTGATGTTTGAAAACATACATCTATCGACATGAACGTCATTTTATTGCCGCTTAGGACCAAGATGTCCGCGTACGCAGAACGAGTCCTCTGTTTCCTATCAGCCGATTGAGCTGCATTGCATCGGCCAATGTAGCCGTGAGTGTTATTTCTGTTTACTGTCTCCCAGAGGCTTCACTTCATCTTTTCTCTGGATTGCTCGAAAGCATCTTAACATCGGTCGGATCATAGAAGAGATTCGACTTTCTTCGCCCGGCAGTGGGGCTTAATATGTCAAGACGAAAACAGACAAACCCTTTCAGAGTGAATTGTAGGTATCTCAGGTATTGTAAACACTTTTAATCTTTAAGTTAATGTGAAACCCGTCTGCGTACTGAAGGTGATTCTGGACATCATGCAGTAACACTGAGGCATCATTTTACTCGGTGCCATCGATATGTTACATCCGCATTTTATTGTAGGTCGACGTTCACATGTTTTCAGTACTAACCAACATTATGTCATTTCAGTCCTAATCTAGATGCTCTTTTGATTGTAGTAAACGTGTGAAAAATGCGTGTTGATTCACCCAGTGACGCTGAAGATGTCGCACCTTCGTCAATTTGTTTTACATGCACGAACCGATTCCTACAAAACTTTACTAACAGCAAAACACAGCCACAGAAAATGCCACTTTCATTTATAACATCTATATTCGGTCTGCATGCAGAACTAGTGCTCTTACTGAGTGTGTCCTCTTTACTGCAATGCATTGTGGGATGTTTGCAATGCATTAGTGACCATATCTGCTTTGGCTGATGTTAACGTGTTTGTTCCTGCCATACAGCTGATATTGCAAGCAGGTCAGATATTGTAAGTAGAAGCCAATGTTATATTTCTGTACCTTATAGGAGTGACAGCATTTTATCCATAGACATGGATTTGGATGGATCATGTGATAAGTGTGCCAGCTTGTGTTTTATGCTTTATTTTGTTTGACATATAGATGTTCATGGTTTGTAGACTTACAGTGCACTTGTGTGCTGTTGTTTAAATATGAACCAGCTGCGTCTTGTGTAAGAGTAGGATTAAAAACAATGGCCGTGTTTAATTTCCATCTTCAACTCCTGTAACAGGCTTAGAAATATAGGCTTAGAAATACAATATTGATAATAAACTGTGTACTCCACTCACTTAAGGGGCTCATAACTAACTAGCAGTCTTCAGCAGTAAAGTTCACTTTTGGCCTCTCTTCCAGTATGTTGTTTCTACGGTTGCTTTGGAATACAGCTCACGTTTTTGGAATAACTTCCCACAATCATGAAAAAACTGGGAATTATCAGGACGTTTTGAAATTGTGAGTTCCAGGCCTGGAAAAAGTCACATAGTCAGTGATGTTTAAATAGGTTACAAATGCTGCTTGTGTTAAATATGATTAGATGATTCTAATTAGAAAAATGTGATTATTATGAAAGTTGTTTCATTACGTCTTTGATTTTAATGAAATCTGACATATCATTAATCCTTTTGTAATAGTTTTCCTCAAACTGATTAAACATTATAAGGTATTGCCATATTGTTCTTTGGTTAAAAGGCCCTTGCAGTCTGAGGCACTCTGGGAAAAGTTACTTTGTGGGAAAGTTCAGGAATTTTGTGAAACCGGCCTGAATGAGACCTGAGTTCTGCCTTTATCTGATGTGAGTCCTCCAGCTCAAGAGAACAGAGAAACTGCTGAGATGTGTAGTGACACTTCTCATCCTGTGCTGTTTTTATGCTGTTTGCCTTTGTTTGTTCTCTTTCAGGGCTGTCTGGGGATTGTGTGTGGGATGGCCTGAATCCAGGGCCACTCTCATTGTTGGTACTGGAGTTAAGTTTTGTCTGTTGTGTTCCCTCCCCCACCACTGACTTCACCCTTTCTCTAATGTCTGTTGGCTGATGAGTTTGTCTCTTTGTCTGGATTCAGACAGACACTGCGTCACCTCCTCAGACTCAGTGATAACATCACAGTGGCACAGGAGGGGGGTGGAGAGACAGATGTACAGACAGAACTGACAGTGGGGGATGGTGAACATCAGTCACAGACTGACTGCTGTAGCTGCTAGTTAAACAGCGAGAGCCCCCCTGCCTCATTCACATCTTTTGAATTTGTGGGGGAACCCAAACTTTCTTGGATGTCAGTTTGAAACTTGAGTTTGTCTTGAGTGCAGAGTAAAAGTCCTGATTCGCTTTGCCTTTTGTAAAGGGGAGCTGTTGGGGACTCAGATATATTGTAAGGAGGACAGCCTGTGCTGGAGGCATTCCTAAATGATCTCATCACAAAAATGGTTTGGAGGTCTTTGGGAACCCCCTGACGCAATCAAATCCCAGGAGACTGGGGTCTCTACATAGCAGAAAGGGGCCTTTCAAACCACAGATAGGCCTTTCTTAATCGGTGTACTTTATGCTGTTTGGGAACGCACATAATTGGGGTTTTTCACCCAACCATGGCATCTAAATGCAGTGACAGGATATTTTCCCTGCCTGTCAAACAATGTTTCTGCATTCCTGCACAAAGCGTGCTATCACAGAGCATCTCCTGTCATCGGTGTGTTCGTGTGTAGTGGAGGTGTGATTTTGGAGTGTGCTCTGAATGGAGGGTGATGTTCATGCTTTCAAAGCTAGCTTGCTGTTGCTAGCCTCTCTGAAACTACCTTTAGGTTAAAGGTTTGTTCACGTCCTTAGCCATGTTTATTGTTGAATGTTTATTGGCTTGTAATGTCTCCTGAACTGGCAAAAATGTTAAACGATATGATGAAGATGGCAGGACTAGAGTAATGGACGCCTGCTGGGAGTGAGGAGCAGCTCTGTGTGGGTGGAGGAGAAGGTTCTCACATTAGCAGCATGGACTCTCCACGCAAACGTTTCCTCAGGACTGCAGTGTGTGAGTTCAGTTCACTGTGGGGGTTGGTGTGTGTGTCCGTGACTCAACAGCTTGTTTTAATGTGAAATGTAGTGTAGCACAGAGTGGTTCTGGTCAGTGCTGCTATAATGTCTGTTTGGGAAGTTAAATCATTTACTCAAAGATGACCCACTGTCAAGTTGTTTTCACTCACTGTCAAGTTTTGCATTGTTGTTTTGTGGAATACTCATTTTTTTTTCAAAGTTTTTTTATGTGTTTCACTGAAGTATACGGCATGTAGATAAGATGACAAAGTATTAAGAAAAGAATAAAACAGAGAGAAAATAATAACAGAGCATTTTTGGGGGGGGTCTGAAGTGTTAGAAGGAGGTTTACAATAAACTATGTTTGTTGTAAACGTGCTGTCTAGTATTTTTATTTGTTCCTTTTTTGGTACCAACAACCGTCAAACTTACACTCTGTACTATTGGCCATCTATGCTATTTATTTGAAATGTTTTTGAAAATAGCTTAATCTGTCTAATATCTGGCCTGTTTCTGCTGTTTTGCAGAAATATCCGAATATCTGCTGTTGGAGGTTCTTATTAACGCTGTGAAATATCTTTAGAAACATATTTCAGGTCAGGAAGATGAACAAACTCGTTTGTATATAACGTCCCGCTCATTTGTACAGACATGAATGCTGTCAGATCTCACAGCCTGCTGATGAGAGACACGCTGTTATGTTGTGATCTGACCTCATGTGTTCATCTGGTGAATAGTTACAGTAAAAACTTACAAGTTACAATTATTTACAAGTTTAATAGACTTTTTTAGCCAATCAGAAACCCTGGCCATTGGGAGGCAGGGTTTGCATGGGCAAATGTACAATTCTGTCAGTATTGGGTGACTGTTGTTTCACTCACAGGCTCTTTTCACAGAATTGGGTTTTCTGGCCCTCAGCACTCTTTTGTGATGGACTCCAGAAGAGACTTCATGGAGGATGAAGAATGTCATAGCTCACAGGATCCTGAGGAGCAGGAGAGCACGAGTGGTGAGCTGCATGAAAACATCTCATGCTGCAGTATGTGGCTGTCTTGCAGGAGTACATACTGATAAAGTGCTAAGCCTGAATTAAGATGAAACATGAATTATTGTTGTATTTGCTCATTGTTTGTAAAATATTGAGAAATGAGCAGCTCTCTGTGACTGTCCTGTACTGCGTGGAGTGTGACCTATCAATAACATCATTAATGTAACTGATCTCATTCTGTCAGACGACGGTGACAGTGATTTTGACAAAGATGACGATTCGAATGCGTCTGCAGATGACAGCATGATGAGTAACAGGAGCAGCAACTGTCGTATGCAGCAGGACGATGTAAAAGAGGTGAGTGCTGCAGGGATCCTGCAGCTGCATGCACTGCATGCTTAGTGTTGCCATGGGCAACTTATGCTCCTGACTGTACAGTGTCTTACAGTAGCACTCAGATCCATACCGTATCTCTCATAATCATTACAAACAGATGGAAACGTTCTGAAATGCAGAAATCTTTTAAATGGGTCGTTGTTTCAGGTTTGTTTACCAAACACATAAACTTGTTTTGATAGTTGGGCCGTTATTGAATACTTATCTTTTTATTTTTGTACTCATTTGGAAAGTTCTGTTTAAAGAGGTACATTGAATAGTCATCTGTACAAGAGCTGTTTATGAGGGTGACTCGCAGGCAGTGAGTCATGATAAGAGCTCATTCATTCATTCATATGTCTGCTGTAAACGCTCCAATACAGCAGGACTGCATCAGTCAGATCTATAGTCACCTCACTGCTGCTGAGTGAAACACACTGAAAAAGTGTATTTGCACAATATTTAGACACCAGAGCTGTACAACATTTTCACAAACTCCCTCTGTCTCACTGTGTGTATCAGGAGAGCGAGGAGGCGATGGAGCCTGGCAGCAGTTATGTGTGTCCTCTCTGTCCTCTGGAGTTCAGCAACTCAGAGCAGCTGATCGCACACGTCTACCAGGTACTGACCCCTCGCAGACACGCCTCATGCCTTCACTTCTCAGTGACATTAAAATGTTCCAGGTTTAATTGTGTGTATGGCAACTAAAATCAAATAAACTACATCAACAAAGCATGTAATGCATGTGACCTCTTTCCTGTGAGCAGCACACAGCAGTGAGCGGCAGTAAAAGTTTCATCTGTCCTGTCTGTGGACGAGCTCTCAGCTCTCCAGGCTCTCTTGGTCGCCATCTTCTCATTCATTCAGAAGATCGTCTGTCCAACTGTGCAGTGTGTGGAGCTCGCTTTACAGACACCAACAACTTCAACAGGTCAGTTGCTGCTCAACACAAGTTTTAAAGTGTTCCTTTACTGCGTTTAAAGTGCTCTAACTGAATTTTGAATTGAAATTGTAGGGAGAAGGTGAAAGAGTTCCTCAACACAAGCAGTTTTGAGACCAGCAGTGACAGCGAGACGTGCTCCATATCCAACTCTCTGTCCAGAAGCCCCATGACTAACCCCAGCACCAATCCTGGTCCCACACTGACCACACTGCCAGATGGTCTCCTCTCCTCTGCGCCTTCCCTCTGCGACTCCAGTCTGAACCCCATCAGTCCCTCCAGCACGGCTCTGCCAGACCTTATGAACCCAGTGCCTGTGTATCCAGCTGGGGTTCTGCTGGTCTGCAACAGCTGCATAGCCTATCAGCAGCTTGTTGATGCCCAGTCACCGTCCATGAGGAAATGGGCAGTTCGCAGGAAGAATGAGCCCACGGAGGTGAGAATGCAGCGTTTGGAGCGTGAGCGCACCGCCAAAAAGACCAAACGGGCGTGCGAAACACCGGAGGAACGGGAGATGCGGCGCCTGCGAGACCGCGAGGCCAAGCGTATGCAACGGATGCAGGAGACAGAGGAACAGCGTGCTCGTCGCCTGCAACGGGATCGAGAGGCCATGAGACTGAAAAGGGCCAATGAGACGCCTGAGAAAAGGCAGGCACGGCTAATACGCGAAAGGGAGGCTAAGAGGTTAAAGCGGCGCCTGGAGAAGATTGACCCATCACTGCGGAACCAGATTGAGCATGACCCTGCAGCAATGGCAGCCCTAACTGCTGATATGAATCTGTTTCAGTTCTCCTTCCCCATGTCCGTCTCCTCTATGGACAACGGGCTGTTTATGAAACTACCTTGATGAACACAGCTCCAAACCTCTCAGATATTCACTTCACTTTGGCAAGTGCCATTCTTAAAGCTTGACTGTAACCCTGATGAGATTGTTCTGGTCTCTTCAGTTTCAGGTGGTGTTTACACTAAAAGCAGTATGAAATTGATTTCAATTCGTTTTCAACAAGAGTTGGCAGAGTTTGTTGGCATTCCAGTAAAGTTGAGCAGAGTTCAAGTGAAGCTCACAGGAACACAAGTCATTGTGACACAGTTGGATGAGTAGGAACGCAGTCCAGCAACATGTTAACCTCTCTAATGATGTGATCACTGTCAGTGTAAATGTACCCTAATGGGGTTTTGTAACACAAATACATTTACAGACTCTAAACTTGTGAAAGAAACATTAACAGAGGAGTAAGTGTTTTGTCATGCATGTTTTAGATTTTTACTTCTTTTTCTGGACTTATATTTTTGCCATCTTTGTTCAGAACTGTAAGACACTTTCATAAGGTGGTTTTCTGTTAGCACATTGACCTACAGTGAAAGCTGTGAGATGTAGCTACCCTCCTTATTCTGTCCAATGTACTGTCCAGTCTAAAAGATTAGACTCCTACGCATGAGATCAGCTACCTCAGCAGCGGCTCCTTCCATGGCCCTGTCACGTGTGACTGCGACACTGACCCCTATGCCAATACTTTAGGATACAGAGTTTCTCTGTATGTTCCCTGAAAATGCAACACTTAGTTCAGAGCTCTGTGTGGGCAAGAGCGCTGCATTGCCCTCTGCCAAATGGCAAAGTTCATGTGGTCTTCACATGTTCTGCATGGCCAAACCGTGTTTATGATTTTGAACAGTATCCATAAGCATCTCCTTTCTGATGTCTGTGCACCCTTGCTGCAGACCTCCACAGTGGAGAGCCACACAGCAGTCTATTACAGCAGCAGATCTGGACTCCGAGGGGGAGCGCAGTGGATGAGGGTGGCCTTAGCGTCACGGCCCCTTTGAGAGACATTGTCCTTTAGAAAAGAGGATGTACTGCTAGAGACGATTGTTTTAAAGCACATTCACTTCTCTGAGCTCCCCATGTCTGATCCTTCACACAGTGCAGGTACTCAGGGATGGTGAAGAACATCTGTTCATCAGAGCAGCAGAAGAGCTCCTCTTCTTCATGAACCATCTTCACGTTCTCACATTCGGATACCTTCAGTGGTCACACAGGTGTGTTTTTCTTTTCTTTGAAACATCTCTTTTTTCATTTCAATCATTTCCAGACTGTTCAGCTGAGCCAAGACATCGGTGGAATATTTCATGACTCCATTATGTCACAGAAGCAGCTGATGGTGTCACTGTACTGTATGATGTGTTACCTCTGTACACTAGTGCACTCCTGCACTGGAACTGGGAATGATTGTTGTTAACAGTGAGGCACTTAGTGTGCACTCAGTCTGTCTCTATGGCAACTGGCGTAGTGTATAAAAATGCATTAAAACGTTGCCTTTATCACTGGAAAGTTGTGCTATGGTTTATATTTATATACAGGTAAAATGGTTTTTTATTTCTTTTAGTGTTATTTGTGGACGTGCAATGACGTTTAGTAAATGCATGACTAATGAAATGATCAGGACAAACAGAAAGAATTTTCTCCTGTATACAGCAGATAAATACTGCACATGTACAGTCAAGTAAGAACATGGCAAATGCATTTAAATGTAATGAGATTCTGTCGGTCTTTACTCACCCCGTGACTTTCAGACCTGTGTGCTGTGGGTGTTTTGTCATTATGTTGGGCCTGTGTTATTTATACATGATGTTAGCCTGGGCTCTGTCAGAAATGCTATGAACCTCTCAGATGTGCGCTTGATGACTTGTGATGCTTAAATCTTTTGTTTTCATTATTTGTTGGTCTGTTAACATGCACTAGCTCTGACTGTTTTCTCATGACACACAAGCTTCATGTTTTTGAGTTTCTGGAAGCTCAGTGCATCTCAAGAATCCAAAACTTTGTTCTTTTCCTTTATTATCTTCTTTTTTCATCCATTACTGGTGGCGTGAGACTAACCATTGTAAAGAAATGTTCACTTTTGTGACCATTACAGTACGTGGGTTTTGAATGGCACAGGGTGAGTGAATAATGACAAAAGGTAAAGTTTTGGGTAAATGTTTTATTCAGAGTAAGTTTAGTGTTGACACTTCAGGGAAGATGACTGGTTTGTGCTTCATTTATAGTCCACTCTGCACATTAAAACATCATTAATCACCATAATGGTGTTTCTCTCCTGTACCTCTTCAAAACAGGGTAGACTGTATGTCTTATATTTCATTCCAATACTGCATTTGTGATTCTAATTCATTATTACAGTGAATGACACCTTCAGTGTTTAAACAATGTTTTCATTTAGCATTCTTACAGATACCTCAAACCGTCAACGTTAAGCAGCTGAGAGTTTCTGCACAGCTAAACGTGCTACACAGTGTGTGTGCTGTTAAAGTATTAATGATGGGCTTTTTCAATGAAAGACAGGATTTAATATACATGTTAAAGTGTCGCGGTTACACACGCCACTATGCAACTGAAAGCTGTACTTAAGAACATTTGGACACTTTAACTACTATGCAGTTAATATGACTGATAATGGACTCAAATGCTCCAGAACACAAACCTCAGGCAATTCTTGACAGTCAAGCCATCGTTCCTCTAGTTTGCTGACTGTGGGATCCGCCCTAACCTTTGTTTCCATTTCATTCCTTGGTAAGAACAGATATGCATGAGATATGCTGACATTCAGGAGAATCAGTCTTATTCTGATCCCATACATTATGAAGTATGGCGTCATCCCAAACCAAGAGCTGGAACATTCTGTTATTAGGAGTTGCTAGTAGCTTTAATTTTGAAGATGGAACAAACATGTTTTCAAATGTTTAGTAACCCTGTTTAGTCTCTGCATCACTCCTAATCTGGTATTTGAATTGCTATGCATTCCCATGTTCCTTTGATATAAGGTGTGCATATAGAGGCAGTAAATGTTTGGCAATGAATTTTGCATGTTAGAAAACTACATGTTGTAGATGTAATACGTTTTGGACCCCAATAATTATTTGCCTTTTTGTTACAGTCACTAGATATTTTTATGATGTTTACAATTTCTGAATGGCCAAAATGAATCAAATGTATTGGAAGTGATATGCATAGCACTGTCATAATCTGCTCACATGGCCAAATGTTTGTTAAGAAAAGCCATGTTTAAGAAAGTTGATTATAAAAGCTGGAACGGAATGTGGAATAAATGTTGACTTTACTGCTAAGCATTTATCAGTCTGTCTCTACTTTTTATTTCTGTTTCTGGTCTCATAATCACTTCTCCATTTCTTATAAGAGAGTTGTAAATCACTGTAAAGCAGGGCTGTTTAACTCTGACCCTGCAGGCTTTAGCTCAGTTCAGGGTTGTGTACAACCCATGAGTTAAATGTTTTGGAAAGTTTCTTTATTATTATCAGCAATATTCTGAAGACAACATGCAACAAGCTTACTATAATGTTATCTTGACCAAACACCAGGTTATCTCATTTACAGGCTCTGGAAATGTATTTGTATTCCGATTTCCTATTCTGATGCATTACTGCACTTTTACACGACTACTAATTATAAGATTTGTGTTTTATTATTTCTTATTGAACTGAATGAAATGCATGAATAACACAGACATCAAGCCAGTATGTTAATATCATATAGATATATATATTATATTGTGTTTACTTAACAAACATGATAAATGCAATGCTTCCAAGAAGTTAGCTGTAACGATAAAAATACAATATCTTTGTGTCCTTACATAGAATTAAAACAGGAAAACAAAACAAAAAACAGCCCTAAGTAGTTCACAGAGATACAAATATACAGTACAAATCTATTTTATTAAAAAAAAAGGTACAAATAAAATTGCAACAAAATATAGTCATTAATGCTCTGTAAAGTTCAGGTACATGTGGGCTAGTCTAAGGGAGCACTTTGGGTAGACAACTCTAAGGCTTTTGAGAATTAATACATATTGGTACAACCATATGATATTAAAATGTACTATACAACGTTTATACAACCTGGATTATACTTGAGGAATATTACACACATCATTGCATTGCATATATATTTTGCAGGTTTTTATGCATTAAGAAGGATGCCATCTGATTTAAAACTGGTCACACATCACATTAACAGCAGTGTCACTTAGTGCCAAAAAGTACAATGTCTAATTTGAGAGCATATAATCATCCATTACATCATTAAACTGCTTTAGTTGGCGTGACTGACTCTGGTTAACAAAGCCTTTCAAGAAAAAAATATATATATATATCAGTTGAATGACTGTGAATCTCTTTAATGTTACTCATGCAGATAACAGAACATTAACCTACAAAATGATGTTAACTGCTGTTAACCTGTTCACACAGAACAAAATTTTCACTTTCTACAGGAAGACTTTACACAGTCTGCAGTGAAACATTCAGCAGGACTTCAAGCCAAACTCTTCAACTACAGATATGTTGGATGGAGTTTTGATTTCCTCTTTCTATGCACCAGTTCCTGACACAGACTCAGATGAATGCAGATTCCAGAGAGATTCCATTAGAACTGGTATTTCAAAAACCATGGCATCCGCTACACAACCTCAATAATGGAGCTCAAAACAGATCTCAGAGTACAGCCTCAGTCATGTTTCTCTCCAAATTAAAAGTTCTGTTTCTATTATTTCTCATTACTTTTATGTGGGAAAAGTCCAAAATACAGTAATATAACCCATCAGACAAAAAATCATATTTCAGAGTAAATCATGACCCAGGCGTGTTCCTGAGAGTTCTTCTGAGTCACGGAAGCATGCAGAACAAACCCCTGCGTACTGCATCTGATCATTGTTCAAGCATGGAAAGAACTTCACTGGGTTACAATCATTAACAGTGCAAAGCAACTATTATGAAGGCTTTTCTTCATTTCCTAACCACAGCAAAATATAAATAAACATTGTAGACTTTAAATTAAGCTCATATTGTGTCCAATGAAATACACACTGTGAGCTAGCCTAAACAACAACATCTTCTGAACAGTTTGTGCAGCTTCACTGTTGGTCAGCAGCCGAGTCACATTAGATTAGAAGTCCACCGTGTCTAAAATCAAAATTGAAACATCAATCCATCAACCTGAACGATGCAAATGCTAAGGCATTATAAACAAGCTAATACAATACACACACAGTTTTATATGTGACAAAGACAAAAATGGATTGTTTTACATGGTTTTGATTAATCAATGGGAAGTTTGCTGTAATATAATAGGGCAGAACATTGCATTAGTATATGCAGAATTATATTCATCTGGAGAAGTGGGTACAGACAGGTTCCTCTCACCACAGCTGAGGACACGTCCAGTGATGTCAATGCAGACACAACAGCACTCAACAACACACTCCCAACTTATGCTTCTCTTCATGCAGAAGCATTTTAAAGTAACGCTCAAAACACCACCGACGCGCTCCTACTCCTCACACGCTGCACCTGAACTTCTGTAGTCTGCAGACGTTTAGACATGATAAAGAAGCACAAATAAAAGCCCATGAGATGCGCCACAGATGAAGGTAAAAACGGATACATGATGCACCAAACGTCAGTGAAAGGGAACGACGGACACACAAAACACTCGGAGGAAGAGAAGCTGAATGGGACAGACCAGAGTAAAGGTAAGACAGCTACAGCATGAACTCTTCTGTTAATAGTGCACAGGAGAAACTCAGTCCATCTTCATCACAAAGGACACGGGTGCAAAAACACCTGGTAAGGCAGTGCATATGAGAACAAAACAGCGCCTTATTTCTGACACAAAAACACAGAGCAACAGCACCAAACTATGTGACATGACTGCAAGCAAACCAGCTGATAACAAAGGTCAGCGAGACTGTTGGTTACTGAGAACATACAGAATAATACAGAAGTTTCCTAAAAGTCAGTAGAGTTCCATGAAGCTGAAGAGGAGAAATCGGTAACACCCAATTCAACTGTCTCTACTGCACAGATCACTCTCAAACCTTTCTGGTGTCTGGTGAAAAGTATTGCTTATTTCAGATCTAATATTTTGTATACGTACTACAGAACGTCAAAGATTTTAGATGTTCTGTACTTGTGTGACACTAGGAGTAAAACACTCCTGTCCGAACAGACCTCTGGTAAAGACACGGCCAACACGACAACAAGAAAGTGCACCAATTAAAGCCCTAAAGTGCCACAAGAATGTTCAGGAACAAAAGGGAAACACAATAAAGAAATAAGAAAAAGTAGATCTAAGACCAAACTGTAAACAGCCTGAGAGTGAGAGTTGAATCAGAATGTCTCCAAATCTAATACAATGAAGAACTTCAACGCTCACGGTCGGGTTTGTATGCAGGAGCACTTAATAAAAGTAACACATGTAACATGTTCATCACATTCTTCATAAACACAAAGAACAAATGGATTTAAAGCAAATACTGCTTTTACTGATACCTTCTACACATTATTTCATTATTTTATTCAGGCTGAAAAAGTGGTGAGCAGAACATCAGAGGTTAGCAAAAACTGAGGGAATCCCATCTGAGGGAATCTAACCAGTCCAATACTAGTGCTACATTTGTTACAATATATATTATTTCTTTCCTAAACTCTCTTAAAGCCTTAAGTGATAGTGAGAGTGTAAAGAGCATTAATAAAAAAAAGAATTCAGTTCTGCCCAACAGAGACAGACCTACATCAATATACAAGAATGCAGACAAACAGTCTCATTACAGAGGACCAAAGAAGACATGAAGGTCAAAACACAAAACAAATGTCCTGTGATCTGTGCTAGATGATGGGAATGCTGTTGGGAATAAGACATGGTTTTCTAACATTGATAATATTTGGTCTAATTGCACTTGAGTCATGGTGTCACCCATTTAAAAAATGTTGAGTAACTACAAAAACTGAACCCGCAGCATTTTCTCTCAGCTAATGTCTGTAAACAGTGTCAAGCTTGTCTGTCAGTTTCCCCTAAACATAACACCACCAACAAACTGACACAAAAAACATTTTCCCTTCATTATTAAAAACAGCAGATCATGTTTGGATTTCCACGAACAGGTCAGTGAGAAAGAACTGTGAATCAATCTGTACAATACAAAACCTGCAGTATGAGATTTTAAGAAGCACTCGTGGGTAATATTGCAAAAAAGATAGACCAAATGAAGAAGAGTGAAAAGAGCAGAACGCTTCAGCACAGATCTGAGTGTGCAGATGTTCTGGAAGAGATTACGTTTACATTAATTATTCAAGTCAGCATAAACACAATCACAACCATCACATCTAATATTTCATCTCCTGTTAAATTTGAAGTTTTGGACACATTAGATTTGATCACGCTGTGCTAACACAGAAAGAGATTAACATGACTGGCACGATTTGTGATTGGCATTTGTGATTGCAGCTAGTTTTAATAACATCATGCCTGGTTAGGACACAATGAAGAGGGCTGTGATCTTTACACACATCTGTCCTGCTAATCTGTGAGTCTTTAGAATAAAGGTGTGCTTTTCTATGAGATATCTCTGAATACACTAGTGCTCAGAAATAAAACCCGTTACATTTAACAAGCTTTGCAGGGCTATCAACAAAACTGTCAATGAGGAGAGAGAAGAATGAGGACTGTGAGGTAACAATAACAAACTGTTTTCCTACAGAGAAACTTTGCTGGAATAATCATTCCAATGAGCCGAAACTGCAGAGTTAAAAACAAGCACAACACTAAATAATCACTGGAAAGTAGAAGATCTCATTATTAAAATGGGCACCATAGAGCCCATGTTTCTGGACACTGATTGTATTCAGGTACATTTGATTTAGGAGGATGAACGTTCTCCACAGAAGATCCTGAGTACAGACAGGGAGAGTTTTTATCGAGTGTAAGAAAGGAAGGAGAAACATCTCTAGAGAGAGACACCACAATAAAAATGTTCATGTGTCATGTGTCAAAAGCAGAGCAACAACTGATATAGCCGATAGAATCCTGTTGGTTTACTACAAAATCTTTTTTCCTGTTTTTTTATTTAAATATATAACTATTACTGAGGAAAATTGAAAAGGCTTGTCAAGAGTCTATGGCTGTACCCCTGTATCTCTTCTCCTGACCGTTGTTTATAAAAAACATCTATTTGAAGAATATTTTCAGAAATGATCTCTGCCAAACATGATGTCACCCACAGGAACATGCAGATGACACAGACTTTGGTACACAATTTACCAGCTGCCCATACAGACCACTGCAGATGCTGACAAACACGACTGAACAAGTCCTCTGCTTTAGAGCAGAACTGAAAAAATACAGAAAGGAGGCGGCAAAGGGAATCTTCCAATATGTGCAAAATCTCAAACATTCTGAGGCTACATTCTCTCTCCCACATGCCCTGTTTTGCATCATTCCCCCAGCCTTGACTCTCCCATAGACCATCTCCTGCTGCTGTTTGTCATGGCTGTTGCTACTTCCCGGCGTTGGAACGCCCCTCAATGGACAGCTTGACCTCCTGAGAAATAAAGGAGGGTCGAGAGGAGCCGGGGGCAGCACCTGGAGCCAGATTCCCCTCTTCGTTCTTGGTTATGTATCTCTGGAAGCCAGGCGCAGACCAGCGCCTCTGGGATGCCCCAGAAAAGACCCCTGCTTCGGTTCCTGGAGCAGCATAATAACTGCTCTGGCTTCGAGTGTGCTCTACTGAGGTCCTGTTTTGTCTGCTGGGGGCGTCACTCTGTCTCCAACCACCCACCTGCACAGGCTCCTCCTTGTCTCTTTCTCTGTGGATGCGTTCCATCTTCAGGTGGCTTTGGGGCCGCGTGTGCTGGGGGGCCGGGGGGCCCATGGGCTGAGGAGGGGCCACTGATGTGCAGTTGGTTTTGGTGGGAGTCCTGGTCTCCGTCTGCTGCTGGGTTTTTTGCTGTGGTGCAGCTTGCTGCTGAAGCGTGACGGACACGCAAACGTCACCCACTTGCAGATGGTGGCAGGTGAGGCCGTACAGCTGGGCAGTCCGCTCAGGGCTACACGAAGACCAGCCCTGTCCGAAAACAAAAAAAGGGTGTTCAGGAGGCACATCTATCAGCACTTTGTTCTGTTGCTTCCCCACACTGAAATGCAGAGCCACCAAACCAGGCCGCTGTTGACTAGAGCGGATGTCCACCACCATGCTGGAGTCGATCTTCAGCCCGCCGCTCATTTCGGCGCTCCTCACGAAGTCCTGTGTCTGCAGGTCTTCCACACGCTTCAGCTCTCCTGACGCCAGCTGGATGATGGCCCCCTTCATGAAATGCGACGGGCCTGAAGGAGCAAGAAGAGCTGCTGAAGGCCCAGCCGCCCGATCTACAAGACTTGCTGCTGCCGAATACACAGCTGTTGTGTACATTGCAGGAGTGGCCGCAGCATTATTGGATTGATTTGGATAATGAGGCTGCTGCTGCTGCTGTGATTGGTGGTGAGGGTAATCTATAGGCACCAGAACAGGCTGCCCATTGGCCAGAATCACAGCGTGGCCCTGTTGAGGAATCTGCTGCTGAAGAGATCTGGGTTCAGTATGACTGGATTCATACACAGCTCTGGAATCACTCTCAGTCTCTCTAGGCCTCTGAGACAGATTCAGAGGAGCTGCTTCCTTCCGGCTCGTTCCATGACCCTGAGAGGTCAGTCGTCCAACTACCTGTTGGACCTGCAACAGAACCAAGATTGTGGGTCATTGTGTGTCACGCCAGCTGTACAGTGAGAAATACAGTCACAGCAGATAAATCAGAACCAATCTCTGTTGTCTCTAAAGCAGCAGCCTGATGCTTTACTCAATTCTCAACGCACCCAAACTACAGCTGATAAAACTACAGCTAACACAGGAAGGAAATTGTGTAACTGATGCTGAGTCACAAGAAGTCAGAAAAGGACGAGGCAACAGACAGGAGACATTTAGCTGTGGTGCACAATATGAAACAGATCAACCTCAAAAGCCTGGAAAAAATATTACACACACAATGGGAAGCAACATTTGTTGGACAGTGGGGGAATGAAACTGTGCACGCTTAGGGGAACGTATATTTTAGGTACAGTCATCTTAAAACTGTCACATTCAGGTTTTTACATAAGTAATCCTGTGGTGATTTTTTAATATTCCTTGTTATTAGCTGCACGTAATTGTACAAGATTTTGGAGTGAAATAAGTAAGTGAAGCATATCATCACACCACACAACAGAACATCTGCATCTTTACACACATCCACATAAACTGGGTGTAATAGTACCCACATCACAAAAGTTTTTTGGATATAGGAAGCATCCCTCTCTCACCTCGAGATCTGTGTCTGGTGTGCTGCGCTGGCCTGGAGAGATGGTCCCCTCCTGTCTGCGGCTTTTCCACGTCTCTACTTCAGCCTGCAGTGTTCCTGCATTTCTGGACAAATAAACAGAGTCCTGATGCCTCTCCCTGTCTCCTCCATTCACCTCCTGCTCCTGCACCACTGGAGGCTCAATGCCCCTGAAGACGGGTTGGTAGAACACATTCACTCCCCTCTGGCTGAGCTCCGGGCCAGGCAGCATCCCTACAGTCCCAAGCTGCACCTGTGCAGGGGGAGACGAGACCACTCCCTCCTGAATGAGCGTCTGATACGGAACCAGGTGGGACATGGGGTGGGGCTGAGAAACAGATGACTGGGGTGGAATCAAAGAGCTGGGAACAAACCCAGGTGGCAGAGTGTAGGGAACAGCATAGGGAGAAGTGACAAACTGCAGAGATGAGTGAGGGATATGCGTGTAGCCGACTGGAGGGTATGGAGCGCTCGTGTGGTGTAACACTGGGGAGGGAACAGTGAAGGCAGGAGATATGTGGCTGAGAACTGGGTGAAGGCTGGTGGGGGAAAAAGTACCGGTGGGAAGAGCTACTTTATAAAGCATGCTGTACTGATCCAGTCCCACCAGAGCCTCAGAACTCTCCACTCCGTACTGCACGCTCGGCTGAGCTCGCAACCACTCGCCACCACCGACCCCACTCTGAGGTTCTCCACTCGTCCCACAACTCTGTGAAGATGAGGTCTCCTCGGTTGCACTGCTGAGGTTGGTGGTGTTGTTAAGTGGGAGGTCCCGTTTTTTGGGAGGCAGGCACTCCTGGTTGCGCTCATGGACTGGCTTCATGGTGACTGCGGCTGGGAAAGGTGTTGTTACAGAACAAAGTGAGGGAGGAAACGCACCACTGGAATGAGCTGCGACAACCTCCTGCTGGTCTCGTCCATCACCGTACTGAGAAAGGAGGCTCCTCGCTTTACCATCTCTCTGGATAAAACACAAAGCAGCAAACAGATCATTAAAACACTTGAAAGTGTGGCACTATTTGTTGACACTTCATTATACTGTAAAACTAAACCACGTAGTACCAACTGCTATATTTTATTACTATTATCTCAGAGCTGATATTCAGAACAGTAACAGCAAACCCCAGGAGCCCAAACAGTAAAACAATTAAGGCAAACAACACAGTAATTCCAGGCTACTCTCGGCCCATGCTGCATAAATGACAGATTTAATTATGGGTACAAAATATAATAATCCTGAGCCTTTTCTGTTCATGTTCTCTTAAAGAAACAGTCCCTCGTTCTAATATTCTGTGTGTGTGTGAGTGAGTG
>JBAJNP010009401.1:0-18242 GCA_036877545.1 Yasuhikotakia modesta
AGACACAGTCTCTATTTGATTAATCATACATATATCATTAATTGACAATTCATTCAAAAAGCAGCAGCTAGTAGAAGTGATTGGACTTACAAGTCAGTCTGAGCGAATGATCCTGGAGATGTTATCTGACAGTAGCGAGGCTCCCACTCGGCTGGGGTGCAGGCCATCCGGACAGTAGAGCCTCGGTCGTTCCCAGAACAGATCCCAATTATTCATAAAGAGCAGCTTTTCTTTAATACACCATGATCTCAACCAATTGTTTAATGGTCCTTCATCATCTTCTCAATGTTTTTAAGTTCCGCCCGAACTGTGTCCAGCTCGAAAGAGTCGTCGCCTGCAGACAGAGGAAGACAGAAATCGGAGATGTTAGCCATACTAGCCGGTGAAAGTGTATTGATTAGGGGGTATTGCCGCTAGAAAGCCGGTAGCGTGTATTTGACTAAAGCTGTAATTGAAATGGAGGTCGGCGATAATTAATATTACAAATCTAGTCCGATGATAGCAGAAATAACGTAGCAGAAATAAAATAAGCTTAAATTAACAGATTATAATAGAGATGGTAGGGTTTTTCAGCGGAGCACTAACTCAGATCGCGCAGCAATCACTGCGCCAGTGGCCAGTGTCAGTAGCACTGGCCAGTCTGATCAATCAATTTGTTTCCTTTCCCAAGGATGACCAAACAGCTCAGACTAAGCACAAGTTTTTTCAAATGGGAAACATGCCTACTACTATTGGTGTTATTGATTGTGACGTGCATATCCAAGCACCTTTTGAAAGGGAGTGGGAGTGTCAATCGAAAGGGGAGGCACAGCATCAACATCCAACTTGTGGGCAACACCGACCTCATCATAACCAATTGTGTTGTAAAATAGCCAGGGTCTCTTCATGATGCACGTATTCTAAGAGAAAGCACACTACACAGAGAGCGTCAATCTCACCGACCAAATGGCATAGTATTGGGAGACAGTGCGTATCCACTCCTACCATAGCTAATTGCCCCTTTTCCAGTTGCAAACACACCTGAGGAGGCACAAAACAAAACAAGATGTGCCATTGAACGTTTAAATGAGTATCTTAACTACTTGCGAGTACAACCCAAGGTGGCATGCAACATAATCTTTGCCTGTATTGTCTTGCATAACATCGCCACCAGGCGTCATGTCCCTCTTGATGACAATTTTGTTGGACCTGAGCCTGATGTAGAACCAGAAGAGCCGCCAGTGTTCTTACATAATGAAGGACACACTGAACATGCAATTAGAGATGCAATTGTGAGAAATTACTCTTACTTAGGCTACTGAATGACTGAGTATATTTGTTGTTGTCACTGCCATTAATATACTGTCGAATTACAGAGCTGTGAGCAACAGTAACATTTATTTGACAGCTGATGGCTTTGAGATTTTTTGGGTTGTTGTTTACCATATTTCTTTAGATGTGACATGCTTCATATAGGCTTCAAATATGAATAAACGTGTATATGTCATCAGTAACCAATGATTTTGTGATCATTCACTTAAATATTTAATTTTTTAAATATTTATTAAATATTTTGTTTGGTTTATTTGGTTCACAACTGGTTTATTCAAATGTTTTGGTTTATTCAAAGATCACAACTGAATCCACCCTTCTGATGGGATCATGATAATCCTGTTTTTTGGAGTTCAAAGTTTTGAATAACCCAAAGGGCAGGTTTGATCCAAATCAAATGTAAGATTGGATTACATGCTCTGATCTTATTTCGAAATCCTTTTGCCTTTGAAACACCCATTTCCAAGATTTGATCCAATCCGTGAAAATCCCACAGGACTGGACTGACTGAGGGGAAGTGTTCAAGCCTGCAGCTCTGGGCTCACTCTCTCATGCAGTTATCGAGTCGGGGAGTCATATCCAGAGGGGACTCAAGATCTTGGGGTGGTTCTTGGGTGGCCATCTCATTCTTTATATGACTGGACAACCCATTAATAAAACAGTGCATCTTTGTTCCACCGACTACTTGCTGCCAGGGTGTGAAACTATGTAGCGTACTCAGCCACAGAACTGAGATCTTGCAGAGTGAGCAGCAAACTAGCAGCCTGCCGGCCACTAAGAGGGTTAAACTGACAAAGACATATCACTTTCACTAATGCAGGAGATTAATTTGAAATGAAATTTCCTTTCAGCTCTCCAACACCTCACCCCTTTTAACTGCTACCCTTGGAAGTTATTATAGGTCTCATTTTCTAATCACATTTTTTGTATCAAGGCTCTTTGAAAAAAAAGTTTGCAGTAATATTGTAAGGGCCATAAGAAAGTGTGCAAATGAAACAAGTACAAAACTGCATATTTTTGCAGTAGGAAACAAAAACAGTAATAGTACATCTATTAATATTAAAAAACTGCTCACCACTCATCTTATAATAGATAACACATGTGTTATTAGAACAATTCAAGCATATTTTAGGGTTAAATAAAAAAACAAGAACCAAACGCCGAACCTGAGTTTGTTCATTGTTGACTAGTGTGACGCGATAAAGAATCACATGGGAAAAGGTGAAGTTGGTCTGAGGTAAGGGCCCTTTTCACTCACTTGAATGCTTCCTCTGCTAATGGGTCTCCACACGACCTTCTCCGGTTGGCCCTTCCTGGTCAGCTCTGTCAAGGGGCCATCTATAGACTCCACCACTGTATAGGGGCCCTGCCAGGTCGCCAGGAACTTGCAGGTGGTGGTGGGGACCAAGACCATAACTCGGCCTCCAGGGTGGAACTCCCATGGTTGGGCGGCCTTATTGTAGTGCCGTTGCTGGGCATGTTGGGCCAGGTGTTGGACAAGACCTGGTCGATCCTTTCCCTCATAGCTTTCACGTGTTCCACGACCAACCGGTGGACTGCCGGCTGGTGCTCCAACCTCTCCTCTGCCACACCCAGGAGGCCACGGGGTTGGCAGCTGAACAGGAGCTCAAAGGGGGTGAAGCCAGTTGATGCCTGGAGTACTTCATGGATACTGAAAAGGATGTAGGGGATCATCAGGTCCCAGTCCCTGCGATCTTCGGCCACCAATCTCGGGAGCATCTGGCCGTCAGTCTGTGGGTGGTAGACAGTGGTCCTCATTTTCTTCCCCCCCAGCAGCCAGCAAAGGTCAGCCATTAGCCGGGACATTAACAGGGTTCCCTGATCGATCAGGACTTCCATTGTGGTGCCCACTCGGGTAAATAGTAGGAAGAGTTCCTGGGCAATGGTCTTGGTAGTGGCTTTTCGCAGCGGCATAGCCTCCGGGTACCCTGTGGCATAGTCCACCACCACCAGAATGTGTTCAGGTCCCCGGGCAGACTTCAGCAACGGCCCCACCACGTCCACCCCGATCCGCTCAAAGGGCATCTCTATTATGGGCAATGGGATGAGCAAGCTGGGGGGAGGTGTCCTGGATGATGGCTGTGTGTGCAGGTGGGGCAAGCCTGGCAGAACCGCTTGACATCGGCATCCAGACCCGGCTAATGGAAATTGTTCTGGATCCGTTGTATGGTGTTAGTGGTGCCCAGGTGCCCGGCCATAGGGTGGTAGTGAGCCAGCTCCAGGACAGTTTCCATTTTTGTCCAGGACATGACCAGCAGCTTCTTCATGTCCTTGCCCTCCAGCATTTGCACTTGGGCCCAGCAGTGCTTCATCCAGTCCTTCCCCGCTGTTCTTTTCCAAAGGAACCCTCAGCAGTAACCTGTTGAAAGACATCAAAGTACAGATTAGTATTAGGGGAGTGGGTCTCACCTTCTCAACCTCCGGCCGTCCTCAGCCCCTGTGCCGGCTAGCAGTCTGTGCAACTGCAGACAGGAGGAGATCAAACCTCGGCCAATCCCTTCTCAGCAGACCGGGAGATCCCTTATTACTCCCACATTGACAGGCCAGCTGCCTTGTGCGGTGAAAATAGCGACTCTGCAAGCCAGCACATTCTGGGTGTCCCTGTGGACTCCTGGGGGTCACTCCTGGACCACCCTCCGGAGAAATGGCAGCACTCTCTTTCTAGCCTCCCGGTGTTGGGTCGCATCTGCCAGCTCCGCCAGTTTCCTCAAACATAGCCAGGTAGGCTTTAATGTCATCATGGGGGTTACTTTCACTAATCATCATGTCATCACTAGTCATGAACAGACCTGATGACTAGTCATCTAGTCATCAGGTCTGTTCAATCTCCTGAATCATAGTTACTCTGGTTTATTCATGCTGCTGAGCTGTTTTTCTCTGCGTAGTTGCTGTTTCATAGTTTTGTTCGCAAAAGCGTAGATCAAAAATCGTTTCTCCACCACACTAGAAATGTGTTCACTACATTGCACAGCCAGTGCAGCTCAAGACGTGCCGCTCACGACAGGAGAGACAGCTGTGCTGCTTCATGCTTGCAGTATGGAAACAAAAAACATTCAACCATTCAATCGTTATTAGAAATAATATTTAATTCTTGTTTGACTTTAACTATGAAAACTGAACGTTTAATTATGTTTCTGCCTTCACAGTGTTGGGGAACTAGCTCTTTAGATCGTTTCTGTATGTTGATGCATAAGTGGCAGGTGTCAGTGAAACATTCGTATTGTTTTGGAAGTGTCACGAATTCGGTCCCTGTGGCTCCCTCTGCTGGTCCTCAGCGGGAACGGTCCCCGGAATACTGAGACTACATTTCCCATCCCATAAATTTCCCCCTTCCAGGTGGCGACCATCTTCTTAGAGACTGATTAAGTCTCTGATTAAGAGACTTAATAAGCCCATGCCAGACAATATAAGCACATGCCAGACAATAGCTCCTTGCAAAGTCTAGTTTTGCCTCTGCAACTATTCTAAACGTCTGTCCTGTGCATTGCTGATATGGGTTTTGACCTGGACTGTTGTATCTTTCTCGATTGTTCTCTGCCTGCCTTTGTACCCATCTGCCTGTTTACTGGATTACCCCTTGTGTTTTGCTGCCTACCCTGACCCTTGCCTGGTACCTGTTTATGATTCTGGACGGTAACCTTGTTTGCTGTGATTGAACCTTTGCAGACAGGTACTTTGCCTGTTATACGCTGAGCTGCCTAACAAACTACTGCAGATGGATCCCCATTGTGTTGACTCTACGTTACAGGAAGAAGCCTAATCCTATGGTTGGTTTAAATTGCTTTTAGCTAAGACAGTATCCCACTGCTTGACTGAGGTGTAGCATCCAGGTTGCCATGACAACACAAGCAAACTTGCCATTCACTTTTGCCACATCTTTCTCTTTATTCTCTTTTAATTTTTTGTAAGATTTTCCTGTCATATATATATATATATATATATATATATAATCTCGTCTGGCAGGTCATGGAGGTGGTGTCGCATCTATCTATAGTGATTTTCTAAGTTATCACAGACTAAGGTTCATCGTTGTACTTCGTTTGAATTATTACCCTCTGGCTCCTGCTCTGAGTTTTTAAAGGAATTTGCTGTCTTTTTAACTGAACTTCTGGTGTTTTTTGATAAAGCCCTACTCGTTGGAGAGTTCAAAATTCATTCAATATTCAACACACCGAAAACCACTAAAGATCTAGATTCTCTAACAACTAGTCTAAATCAGTTTACCAGTACCCTTGTTACAGTCACTCCATTTAAAATTAAAAAAGTTAATGACAGAAGGACAGCTCCGTGGTATAATAGCACAGCTCTTACGCTAAACAGTGAAACCAATAATCTAGAATGAAAATGAACAAAAAGGAACCTGGAGGTTTTTCAGTTGGCAGATTAACAAATAAGCGAACGCTACCAGAAGATAATGTACCAGCTAACTTGAGGAGCAACGACTTTATGATCTTCTTTAGAGAAAAATTGAAAATACATAATTGTTATGTTACGTAACAATTGAAACTATGTGGCCTGCTTCAGTGATGGAAAATTCACTGTTGTTCAATGCTTCCCCTCAGGAGCTGCTGGAATGATTTACTCCTATAAGCCAAGATGACCTCAATAAACTTATCATCTCCTCCACACCAACGACATGTCTATAAGACCTTATACCAACTAATTTCCTGATAGAGCTCCTACCAGCAATTGAGGCATTCAAGGGCAGGCTTGAAGTGGTTCCGCTCCAACTTGTTCGACCACTATCAGTTTGTACATGTAAAAGAGGAATCGTCTGCACAATGCCAGTCCAGTATGGTTTGCCTCAAGGTTCTATTTTGGGCTCTATGCTTTTTACAATCTATATGCTTCCTAGGAAGTCTAATTAGAAGCCATGGGATAAATTTCCATTGCTATGCAGATGACACCTGTAATGTAGGCACAGCACACAAGGAATCCAAATGCAGTGTAGTTTTATTGAATGCAAACATTGTCAGGCAATGGTCAGGGGTCAATACACAGCAAACAAGGAACACAAAGAGAAACCAGAGACAAATCCAAAAACACAGGTATAGGTCGAGATGGCAGGCGGTGAACAATCAAGAGCAATAAACACAAAAACAAGGATAAAAAAACAGAAGGAAAAACAAGGGAAAACACTCGGGACGTGGTCCAGGAACGGGGCATTATGGGCAATGTAGTCCCAATCAACCAGGAAACTCCCACTGATAGCCACCAGAGGGAGCCTGAAACAGTGACAACACCCAATTATACATAACTTCTAAACCTAACGATATTATCTAGCAAAACTTTCTGATTGTTTCTGTGCCATAAAACATGTGATGACAATTTTCTTCTGTTAAATTCAAATAAAACAGAGATGAAAGTGACATGTATTTGTCAGTTACGATTGCCCATAACTGAAATGTGACCTCTGCGTTTAACCCATCCCTCATGAGGAGTGAACACACACTGCAAGTCATGAACACACACACACACACACACACATCCCTGCAGCACCCGGGGAGGAATCAGGGGTTGGGTACCTTGCTCAAGGGCACTTTGGTTGCTATGTGCCAGTGCTGGAATTGAACCAGCAACCTACTGATTCCAAGCCCAACTCCTTAACCTTTAGACCACAACTGCCCCCCAGTTGTGAGATTTTACTTGTTCGGCCACAGTCTAGTAAACAGACCCCCTCTGACTACAATCCTAATTTCGAAGGGTGTAATGTTACTCATTCAAAACAGTTAAAATACTGGGAGTCATTTTGGACAGTAATTCATTTGTAAGTCATGTGGCATACATTACTAAAACTGCCTTCTTCCACTTGAGAAACATTGCTAAGCTATGTGGCATCCTCTCTAGTTCTTATGCGGAAAAGCTTGTTCATGCTTTTATGACCTCCATACTGGACTACTGTAATGCACTCTTAGGTTGCTGTTCAGCCTCTCTTATGAACAGTCAACAGTTTGTCCAAAATGCTGCAGCTAGAGTCCTTACTAGGTTTAAGAAATACGTCTATATACCCCCAATACTATCATTCTTGATTGCCTGTCAGTTACCATATTACTTATAAGACTTTACTGTTAACTTATAAAGCTCTAAGTGAGATAGCCCTAAATAACTCACAGACCTCTCTCATTACAAACCAATGCAGGCTCTATGCTCGCAAAACTGCTGGTTGTGCCTAGAATCAATAAGTCAACTAAAGGTGGCAGAGCTTTCTTACATTTGGCTCCAAAACTCTGGAATGATCTCCCAGATATTGTTCGGAGCTCAGACACGCTCTTGGAGTTTAAATCTTATAATTAAATCTTTATAATTCAACTGACCAATCTATCTCTTAAGTTGATTTACGCTTACAATGCCATGAACAGCAGCTACAGTCAGGTCTATAAATATTGGAACATTAACACAATTCTAACATGTTTGGCTCTGTACACCACCACAATGGATTTAAAGAACAAGATGTGCTTTAACTACAGACTGTCAGCTTTAATTTGGGAGTATTTACCGGTGTAGGAATTACAACAGTTTGCATATGTGCCTCCCACTTGTTAAGGGACCAAAAGTAATGGACAGAATAATTAAATCAAACTTTCACTTTTTAAATACTTGGCTGAAAATCCTTTGCAGTCATTTACAGCTTGAAGTCTGGAATGCATAGACATCACCAGATGCTGGGTTTCATCCCTGGTAATGCTCTGCCAGGCCTATACTGTAACAGTCTTCAGTTCGTGCTTGTTCTTGGTGCAGTTTTCCTTCAGTTTTGTCTTCAGCAAGTGAAATGCATGCTCAATCGGATTCAGGTCAGGTGATTGACTTGGCCATTGCATAATAGTCCACTTCTTTCCCTTCAAAATCTATTTGGTTGCTTTTGCAGTATGCTTTGGGTCATTGTCCATCTGCACTCTGGTGAAGTCTCCTCTTGATTGTTGACTTTGACACACATACACTTACCTCCTGGAGAGTGTTCTTGATCTAGCCAACTGTTATGAAGGGTGTTTTCACCAGGGAAAGAATTCTTCGTTCATCCACCACAGTCGTTTTCTGTGGTCTTCTGGGTCTTTTGCGTTCCTTCATTTTAAGAATGTTCCAAACAGTTGTTTTGGCCACGCCTAATGGTTTTCTCTCTGATGGGTTTGTTTTGTTTTTTCAGTCTAATGCTTGCTTGCTTCACTGATAGTGATAGCTCTTTTGATCTCATCTTGAGAGTTGACAGCAACAGATTCCAAATGCAAATAGCACCATTGAAATTAACTCTGGACCTTTTATCTGCTCATTGTTATTGGGATAATGAGGGAATAACACACACCGGGCCATAGAACAGCTGAGAAGCCAATTGTCCCATTACATTTGGTCCCTTAACAAGTGGGAGGCACATATGTAAACTGCTGTAATTCCTACACCGTTCACCTGATTTGGATGTAAATTAAAATTACAATAAAGCTGGCAGTTTGCAGTTAAAGCACATCTTGTTTGTTTCATTGAAATCCATTGTGGTAGTTTAAAGAGCCAAAAATGTTAGAATTGTGTCGATGTCCCAATATTTATGGACCTGACTCTCTGTTTGGGGGCTTCCTCCCAGGGGAGCATTAGATAACCCTGCCTTATAATGATACAGTCATTCCGGTCTCCAGTTCCTCCTGGATGTGGTTCCTGACATCAGACTTTTTCGGGAGGATCCACAAACTGGCCTACCCCCAGTGTTGGTCCTACATTTTTACATTATTTTAATAATTCTGTAATTTCTATTGATATATATGATGTTTTCAAACCACCAATCAACACATTATAGCATCAGTTCACCTTATCATCCAACTCCTCATGTACCAATAAAAAGTTATGGTTACAGACTTTAACATGCCATAGGAGAACTCGCCCTTCTCGCCTAGTCTGGTTTCTCACAAGGCTTTTTCTCCATTTACTATTCACTGGAGTTTTGGTATCTTGCCAATGTCGCCCTGTTGGCTTGCTTAAAGGGAGTCTGCTGACATAAGATTAGACACCCCACTCAAAAAACACTGTAATAATGCAACTTAGCATGTCTATAGATTTGCTGTTATTTCCCATACCAATTTCTGTATATCTGTATGTTTATATTTATTATGTCTGTTTTTGTGTGCTCTTTATTTTTAGATCTGTTCTTATTTTCAAGTTTCAAATCACACTGTAAATATGCTTGGATTTAATTTGTACAGCTGCTTTGTAACAATGCACCATTGTGAAAAGCCCTTTATAAATATGAATTTGAACTAAATGCGTATAATATACTCTGAATTACCAGTTATCCTCCAAAATTTCAAGTTACAGCAGGACAAAACAGAGGTATTATTTAACTTGTCATTGGAATGTATTCAGGATTAATTTATCTGTTGATAAAATAAAACTTGTCCCACACAGGTTTTCAGTTGTGTGGCTAATATTGCTTATTAAATTTTCTGCCACAAAATGCTTTAAGTCTGACTTTATTTTTAAATAAGATCACTAAATAAATATTACACCAGGTAGAAAATCAAGCTAGTACAAATCTGGCAATAAAGAATTAACATTAACAATTAGAATTAACAATTTATCCATATTGAAAGATTGAATAAAGATTGTAAAAGATTGAATATTACTAAATCAAGGCTTTACCAAGGTATTTAGTAACCACAAGAAAAACAAATATATTTGTCTCCACTAGTTTATTGATATTGAAAAGTTGTAATTTTGAGCAATGACTTTGTTTCCCTGTACAACCCACAAAGATGTTCTGAAAAAGTACTAAAATATATATTCCCAAAATACGCTGTATATAATAAACCTTATTCAATCAGATGGATACTTCAAAACTAATGACAAAGGGAAACAGAAACTTCTCTTCTGCACTGAGGAGGTTTACCTTGTAACCACAATTTCCTGAAATGATTTCACAATTTAAGGCATTGTTCTCAACATAAGCCCTCAATCACTTTATGTACCAAGCTCTTAAGTTCCAAAAGCAGCCAGTCATTTTGGACAAAATGGTTCAACACTGCAATAACTTGTTAACATAAACCATGGAGAAAGGAATGTCAGTGCAAAATTTCATACAGTGGGAGCATTTCCACAGGATAATTTCTATATTTTAGAATATACAATGACATAATTAGGGACAAACAGATCCGCTTCACATTTATCACACTATTTTAAAAAAGTATTGATCAATTACATACTTGTTGTGTCCAAAGAAATGATCGCAAATACAATTTATCGACTACTTAAAAAAAAATACTGTTATTGAGAAAAACATTATGTACAAGGATATAATGACCTAGACATAGAACTTCAGGAACACGGAGGCTCTGACATTACCTGTGTTAACACACATTACCAGTAATAGACATTGTTGACGAGCCTGCTAACAAAAGCAAAAAAAAAAAAAACAGAATATGGCAGGTTAACAGTTTGCGTATTTGAATTGTTTAAACCTAAAACACTCATTCTCAGAAAGCTATACTTAAAATTTTCCCATGTGGTCTGAATTCAAAGGGGAAAGTGTCTTTGAAATCCTTGAGCATTTCCTGACAGCGGCTCTATTCAGATTTAAATTTTTTGCTGTTGTTGCCATTTTTCTCTGTAGGGGTTTCTTCTGGTTTCCTCTTTTTGCTGCTTTCAGCCATGTTGCTGCTAAGGTGTGGTGAGAAGGTGATGATGATACAGGTCATATTGTCACATCCTGTGCCATCACCTGATGTGTCAGGTGCTAAGCAGTGGTCCAGCAGCTAAACAGCAAACACAACAGCTCTTAGCAGCTTCACTTAACTTGTTTATTACTGGTTCCAATAACAACAGCAAATGTATAATAACGAAAATCTGTTAATGACAAATGACTATCATATTTAGCTTAATTTTAACAAATGTAAACAAGTGGAATGTGTGGCTTCCAAAGTAATAAGACAGCAGATGATTGAAAGAATGAGTGTTTACCTCCTCAACAATGGCAGACAGGGGCCTGTTTTTACCAGCATCTGTTTTGAGCCTCTCATTAACAAAGTCCACTACCTCCTGACTGCTCATTACATTCCTTTAAACAGAAAGTATGGTCAGTCAGCTGTTAACTATAAAAAAAATGTAAGCTAAACAGTAGTAAGCTAAAAAATTCCCACAACATTTCTGAGTAATGGATGAATTGAGTATAAAATAAATAATTTGAATTACAGGAGTTGATCTTAGCATCTTAGCAAATACTTGCAAAAACACCTTTACAGTAATTAAAGCATCTAACCTTTATATTGTCAGCTTAAACACTGTAAAATATATTGTAATTATTCTGTATATTGCCATGTCCTTGTGGACACATTTACAAAGTTATGCTTTGTTATACTAGTATAAAATACAATTGTTTCAGACACTTACCAAATGCCGTCACATGCAATAACCATAAACTCATGCTCCTCACTGAGTGTTAACACTTTGATGTCAGGCAAAGAGGAGATCATTTGCTCCTCTGGGGGAAGAGCTTTATTCCTTTTATAAAAGTGATCACCTACAATAACAAATAAATAATAAACATTAATGAATGCTAAAACCATAAAAAGGACAATAAGTAATGTAGTTACCAATGGCTCTGGAGAGATTGAGCCCTCCATTGACACGGCCATCCATCGTCACCTTCCCCCCAGCATTCTTTATTCTGGCCAGCTCCAGCTCATCCTCTGGTTTATGGTCATACGACATGTCCAATGCCTTTCCCTTCTCACACACAACACACCTGGAGTCTCCAGCGTTGGCCACAATGAGCTGCGTTCCCCGAATGAGAGCAACTACAGCTGTGGTGCCACTGTCTGAACCCGGCTGCAAAACAGACACACAAGTGTTAGGGAACAGAGAATACTGCACTCACCTATGTAGGAGTTGCGCACTGCGACCAAAACGTATACAAATGTACTTACACCTAGTGCAATAAATTTCACTGTAATGGTCCTTTTACTGGAAATTAAAAATTAAATGTTTAATTCTGATGGTCGTGGTAATATCTTGCTTTAAATAGTTTAATTCAAATACTTACACAATTGTACTTAAATACTCAAATACAATTGTATATACAATTCAAATACACAAATGAAAGGTACTTGTCTAGGCTATTGCAAAATAGCCTTTACATACAGTCCTGTGAAACCACCTTCATATTTACACTGTTATTGCGGCAATGGCATTTATTACCAATGCCATTTATTGTTGAACATGCTTCCACATTTTTGTTTTATTGAATTCTACAGAATTAAGTCTTGGCCAAAACAAAATTTTGGATATAAAAACCTAAATAATGTGTGGCATGCTTACCTCTTCTTTTCCATCCATGCCAGGCAAACACATTTCCTCCTCCTCATCTGTATCCTCTTCCTCACCCTCTTCTGTGTCGTCCTCTTCATCATTCTCACTACTGTTCGCACCATCCTCTTCACTGCAGTCCTATTAGCCGGGACAAACAGTGGCATCATCAGCAGCAAGGGTAAGTGTCATAGGAACGAGTGACAATAAAAAAAACAGTGCTCTAGAAAAGTGAAAGAGGCTTAAATTAAACTTGTCCCCTCACCTCTTCATCACTACCTTCCTCTTCTCCTTCCTCCGACTCTTCACTATCTTCAAAAAACTTGGACTTGGCACTGCCTGGAGCAGGAGCTGGAATGGAGGAGCAGGATGGACCAGCATCTCCAATTGTGCCAGATTTCCCAGCGGATCCCTCGGAAGATGATTCACTAGCAATGCTGGAAGCTGCCACTCTTCTGCAGGCCCTCATCCTGCAGCCTTTAGCCGCATCTGCAGCCCCACTTGCTTTCTCCCCACACTCCGTCTCACCATTGATTCCCTTCTGAGCATGTGACTTCTCTTCGCCCTCACTCTCTTTAGAGGAATCCAAACTTAGCTTTTTGGCATTTTTGTTCAGGTTCTGTCCGTAGCGGATAAGAAGCTCCTCAATTGTCATGGTAGCTTCCTCATGCAGTAGCGCAGCTTCTTCATTATCAACTGACAAAAAGGATAAGCATTATTTTGAATTCCTAGCAGGCAAGAAAAGGTCCTCAAACAATGTGTTCACCCAAAATTTACATTGCTCCTATTGTGTTCCATGAAAGCTATAACAGCTGCTCTGGCATGATATGAGGGTAAATATAGGGCAATTTTTATTTCTGGGTAAACTGCTACTTTAAATTCAAACAGGCAAATTTAAATGGACATTAAAACTGAGGTAAACAGGGTAGAAGTTACAACCCAGGTGTCAGCAGCATACTAACCATCATCTTCATCAGCTACTTTTTCAGATTCTTCCAGGGGGCGTCCAGCTATCTGAACAAGCTCTTTGATAACTTCTTCTGTCGTGATTCGACTGTCTATAGCCAAGAATGCATCTTCCAGAGCCTGAGAGATAAGTAAAAACAGGACAATGAGACCAGTAAATATATCCATGTTCTGACTATTTTAGGTAGCCTAACAGGCACATAATAAGATGTGAGGGCAGGGTACATGGTACCTTCTGAAGCTTTCCATCCTTATAGGTCTTCTGCTCTTTAATAATGTCAGGCAAGTATTTAGAGCAGTATAAAGCAACCTCTTCACCTGGTGAAACACAGTCACATACTTATAATGTAAATATATTTATACAGTGGCAAGAATCAGTACATGAACATTTGTTTTGAACATTTTTTGGCATAAAATGTGATCTGACCTTAATCTAAATAAATGTTATTGACAAACATAATGTGTCTAAAAATAGCAACAAAAATCTGATCTTTCATGTCTTTATTGAGAACAACCAAAAATAAAAACTCAAAGCTTGTGGAAAAGTATGAACCATTCAGTTAAAGACCTCAAAAAGCTAACTGGAGGTTTTAGCACACTTGGTGTTTTAAGATAAGTTTGGAGGTGTAGACTACAGCTACTTTGAAAAAAACCCTCAAACTTTTGAGTTTATTGTGCAGAAGAACACACGTGACTAATGCCTCACCCAAACAGAGCTTTCAGAGGACCTACATTCAAGAATTGTTGATTTACATAAAGCTGGCAGGGGTAACAAAGTTAATTCAAAGACTTTCACCTGTCTACTGTCTACAGGCAAACAATCTACAAATGGTAACACTTTGGGACTGTTGCTACTCTACCAAGAAGTGGGTGCCCTGTCAAAATGACACCAAGAGCACAAAGAAGACTCATCAATGAGGTAAAGAAACAATGGCATATCATCATGAAAACATCATCCCAACTGTAAAGTATTGTGGAGGAAACATTATGATTTAGGCCTGCTTTGCTGCATCAGGGCCTGGTCAGCTTGAAATCATTGAGGAAGGATTAATTCATTAACAAATGTAAAACAAATGTAAATATGCATTCTTTAATAATAATGAAAACATTCTTTTAATTTTACCTCTTAAATACTGCCATTAATGTGATCACATGTTTCAACCGGTCTGACGTAAGAAAAATCATAACTACAAAACGAGCCGCTTTTAACCAGTTTTTGTAATCTTTTTGAATGGGAATAGTGGCTTTAAGGAACTTACCCCCATGACCATCATAGACAGCAAACATAGCGGTTTCCTCATCCAGCTCTGGGAGGCAATTGTGGGCGTCCTAGAGAACACAAAGCATCACAGAGTCTGTAATCCAACTGGCATCAAAATCTACATTCTCCCCATGCGTAACCCAATCTTATACAATAACCTAACCTGAGAGAAAGAAAGCGAAAGTTTTTACCTCCATAGAAACTCTCCAGCCCTGCATGGCTGCGAACCCGAAGCTCATGCTCTGATTCCCTCCGTCGCCTGTGCTCTTCTCCGTATTGGGTTGAGACAAGTATGCTCCCATTATACAATATAATAACTATCGGTGAAAAAAACAAGTAATATGACAAAACCCCGACTTCAAATGACAGGTAGTATTTTCTGTAAAGTTGTTAACTGTCACATCTCAGTGGCCTCTAATGAACAGTAAAACGTCTGCAGCTTCTACTGTTAGCTCACGGGCTGCTCACACCGGAGTGCTCGGCAGTTTCTAAATTAACTGTCAAAAGGTGATCCGGACGAGAATATCAAACACCGGGCAAATTGACATGAGGGGTATAGAGATTAACACGGTTAACACTGCAGTTTCTGTTCAAACATACAAAAGCCCCTAACACGTGTGACCCAACATCACCAACAGCCCATCAGTAAACTCATTTCACAGAGCGCACACCGGAAGAGGAAGTCCACTCATTCCCTGTGTGCGCATGCGTTTGATCATTACAAATTGCTAAAATAAAATTGACTACGATTGTTTCAAATAAACTGCTTACAAATCCTTATAGTTTTAAGTATTAATTCTAATTTAATTTAACTTTGTATTGTCTATTTATTGACGTTTTCCTCCTATTAAAGAACTTTGAACCACCAAGACCTTACCTAGAGAATGTAAACGATGTTGAGCTGTGTGAAATAGTTTTGTTTCGATGGCATTGTTTGTAGAATCACTTTGCCTTTCTTCTAGTCAGTTTTGGACAGTATTTAGGGTTTCATGATTCTGAAAAATGTCACGATTGTAAGTCATTACAGTTAACCTGTTGAGGTTATGCCCTTGGACCCACCGGTGGATCCGTGTTTTCATTTCGATTATTGTACCATATGATGGATGAAGCAGTAGTGAGTGCCAACGACAGCATTTTCATGGGAATCTGGTTACCATCACATTGTCAAATTATTATGCAGTGCAATAAAATAGCCTTATTTCCCTGCAAACGATACCATGAAAAAGTAAATATTTAATTTAAAGGCAAAACTGAAAAAATGAAAAAAAGGTATCTATATCAATTTCAGCAGCACAGGGCAACCCTCCAAAGATGGTAGTGCCACCCCAACATGCAACACAGCTTGATGTATGATCAGAGAACAATTCTGATCATACAATTATCACGCTTCAGTTATTCTATAGGCTTTATAGGTATATAGGTATAACAATTAGCATTATAAACATTATTTTGAAAAACTAAGAACAATAAGACCAAATAAAAGTACTGAATTTGAAACCTCAAAAACAAAAATAAAAACCTAAAGAACAGTTAGAGTTAAGGGATGCTTCTCAATTCTTATTGTGCATCTTAGTTTCCTTTCCTCATGTCCTTTTCATCTCTTAGCTCCACGGCATTAGGATGCAAGGATGGTAGGCAGAGACAAAAACACTTATACATTTCCCCTCAAAAGGAAATGAGAAAATTAAGATGACCTTCAAAATGGCTGACTTTGATCGGTTTCCACTGGAGGAAGGAGCAAGGAAACATCAATTTAGATATTGAGACGCTCACTACACCAGCTCTATTTATACATTTGTAGGCACTTGGCAGTAAAACTTTATCCAAAGGAAATTACAAAGGTATATATTTATAGCTATATATAGTCACAAAATTTAATCTATTGATTTATGTTCATGGACACAGATTTGCAGTTTTTACTGTGTCATTCAGAATGACTTTCCATCTAATGTACTTCAAATATCTTTCGTGCCCTCCACCACATTTTTTATATTTATTATTTTTAATATTCAAGCAATATTACTCAACATTTAATCGGGAGATTTTGCATATATTGTTATATATTATTTTGCATATTCATGAGGGGGCTAAACAAACATATTACAAAAAAAAGATCAAAAAAGTTACAAAAAAGACTTTTTTTTAGTTACAAAAAAGATCGCATAACTTAAAATAATTTCTGCAGTACCTACCCTATATTAACTAGATTAAATCAAGAAAAAAAATGTCTTTTTCATCTGGTCATCTAAATTGAAAGTTTTAGCTGTAGGAGATTATCGACATATAGTAAAGATACATTTTATAACCCTAAACCTAACCCTACTCTAAAAAATAAAAAAAGTTCAAATATGGATGCTGTGACAAGTAGTAACAAGTTAGTAACAAGTAACAAGTTCAATGGCGTGCTCTACTGGGAATTGTAGTTTTTAAATACATTGGTATTCCCCATAATTGGAAGAAGGCAGTATTAAACTGCAGGTACTTTTAGGGGTTTAGAGGGTGGGAAAGACATTGGTGTTATCAGATTTTAAAAGTATAATTGTTAAATGGAAGAAAATTGCTTTCAGGCTGCTTTTGACAGCGCCCCCAGTTGGTGGCCAACAGTGACTATGCTCACATGATAGCTGGGGTCCAGAAGTCATGTCCATTAAAACATTGCTGTAGGATTAAACCAAATACATTAGCTAATAAAGCAGATTCTGTAATTGTATAAACACTGAAGGTGACTAATTTTGGTCACTATTTCCACATAAAAGGAAAAGCAAACAAAAGACTTTTATATACTGGGCCTTTAAAGTGCTCTCTGAAACCAGGCCTGGGACGACTTGTGCAAAGGAAATGAGAGCAAAGCAATTTTCTTTCAATGGATAAGCAATAGATAAATCCATTTGTTACATTGAGAAAACGGTGTTTTCTTTCAAAAAAAGGGTTTGTTTGAAAACTACTAATTTCTGTTTGAAACATAAATTTATCATCATGAGTTTGTAGTAACATCAAAAAATCAAATGTATATTTTGATTTTAAATGTTTAACAAATCTTTTTTTATTCCAAAATGGGTTATGTCCATGAAATGTTTTCCCCCATATACAGGTCCTTTTCAGAAAATTAGCATATTGTGATAAAGTTCATTATTTTCTGTAATGTACTGATAAACATTAGACTTTCATATATTTTAGATTCATTACACACAACTNNNNTAGTTCAAGCCTTTTTATTGTTTTAATATTGATGATTTTGGCATACAGCTCATGAAAACCCAAAATTCCTATCTCAAAAAATGAGCATATCATGAAAAGGTTCTTTAAACGAGCTATTAACCTAATCATCTGAACTAACTAATTAACTCTAAACACCTGCAAAAGATTCCTGAGGCTTTTAAAAACTCCCAGCCTGGTTCATTACTCA